>JAPDSC010109616.1:97055-128043 GCA_026290005.1 Latrodectus geometricus
ATATATATATATATATATATATATATATATATATATAATGTTCATATAAAAATTACGTAAAAAACGAAGTTAGAAATTATTTTTTAGCTTTATTCTTTTTGCGTTGAAAATTATATAAATAAATTTATACTAATAATACAATATAATTTGTTATATATTTTTATCTAAACTATCATTATACAAAATCAAAAATAACAAACTTTAAGAGTGTTAAAAATAAAATACTTTACCGAAATTAAAAAGAGAAAGTAATATTCATATAATAAAATGTATTTTAAAAAAAAACTTGTGTAATTATTCACCATGTCTTTATTTTATAAATAAAAATATTGTGAATAAAATAACTTCCTAATACACAAATAAATTCTTTCGATTAATATTCTCTAGTTCTTTGTATTTCTTTTTTAAATTTGTGATCAATATTTTTTGCATACATTTAGTGCATTTTTTAATAATTGCAAAAAAGAAATTTCTAGCAGTTCGTCATATTTCAAAAATAGCACGTTATTTTTACAAGAATTATTTAAGAACGCAAAAATCGCATCAATAAATCTTTTTTTCTCTTCAAGCTTTTAGATTTTTTTTCTCTGTGATATCTGCCAAATAAAATATTTCACGAATAAAAAATCTCAGCATATCTCAATAATTCTTAATCTAAGAGCTTTAAAGTTTCACTGCGTCTTTCTGAAAATGTCGAGTAGATTTTTCTGTGTTATAATGATTGAAATGACACAAGCCAAATCTAAAGTAAAAATAATGAATGAACTTTCATTTTTATCTCTTTCAGATTACGTCAAATTCAATATTCTTTTGGAAAAACTTAAATCTAATTTCTTTGAATGACGCTGTGACACTAATATAGATTCATAGTATAATAAATGAAATTCGTGCAAACAAAATATATTTAGTTATCCAAGTTATTAAAAAAAAGCATGAGAGTTTTTTTAGCTACTTTTCTTTTCACTTCACTTCAGAAGTCTTCGTTATTAAAAATTTTTTTTACCGTCATAAATATCAGACGATTTTTTTTTCCTCTTTCATCAATACTAAATATTTTATGAGTACTCACTTTTGATTTTCTATAACAGATTTATAGAATTAAAGAACTTTTTATTATATAAGTAGATATACAAATAAGCACATTTTTTTTCAATAAACTTTCGATCGTAACCGTGGCTCTGGATGGGTGATTATTAAATCGATGAAAACTCTCTCTCAAAGTCAATAAATTCAAATCAAATAACTAGCGATTTATTTATCTCTTTTTAATTAAGTTCTAATCTATATGAGAATAAATAAACTGAAACCTCATATGAAGTGCAGAAAAACATTCATATTCGGTGAGTAATTTTTTTATGAATATCGTTTCTAATCAAATATTTACTCTGGCAAACTCAAATAACTTTCATCGTTAAACAGTTTCTTTTGTTACAAAATTGTATCTTTTTTAACACACGGAACCTTTGCAAACAACCTTTGCATGCCTTATGCAAACACAACGAGTTGAGGTAATAACAGTGCAATAAGTATTAGATCTTCGGATATATGTATTTTTTTATTTTTTTACACAAATAGAAGGTTTAAAAGAATTAAAACTTAAAAGAATAAAAATACATAGAAAAACTTAATATATTATAATTTTCTTCCAAGTTTCTCATAAATGTTTTTATATGAATTTTGTTTCTTTTTCTTCTGAAAAATATTAAGTTAATAAGCACGGTATGCTAAAAGAATAAATTTTTAAGGTGTTTCTTTTTAATATTCATTTATTTTCTATAAAAGTAACCTTATATTGATAGAATTACATTTGAATACTAATCAAACCATATTCTATTTTTTAATAAAATTTAAATTTAAAAATGAATATTTTTACTTTAGAATTATAAAAGTAATTCAAGTTTCTGATTTGTGATTATAAAAAACATTAAAAAGCGATTACCAAGAGAATATGAAAAATTTTAAAATAATTATTTAAGTAATGCATATGATTATGTTCAAATGATTTTAATTATGAAGTAAAAACATAGGACCTTTTGTTTTAAATTATTTTTTAAACTACAATTATTAGCTTGAAATAAGATTAAATTTTTTTGCTTGCAGGTGGTCTATTTATATATATACCAAAAAAAAAACTAGTGTATTATTTTGTTTTAAATACGTTATTAAAATTCAATAGGATTATGTCCCACCCATACAAAGTTATTATTTAAAATTCTCTAAACTTTTCGATTTTCCTTATATTTCCAATTTCAATAATTATGAAATAACTTACGGAAATGTCAGAAGAGTTAGGAAAATTATGTCATAAATGACAATGAATTATCAGGAAACAATTAGTTTTCGTAATTATTTAATGTCATATTTTGAGATTTTTTTAAACTGATTTATGTTTGTCCAAGAGTAATTTCAATATTGATTCTTGCACGAAATTTCACTGAATAAATTATTTTTTCCAATTCACATAGAATTCAAAAAGCTTGTTATAAAATTACGAATTAAAAATACTAAAAAATTACAAATTACAGGTCAAAATGAATAATAGTGAGGGGGGAATTTTGAAATTTAAAAAGTCAATATCATAATGGGACTCTTAAAACCACAATGGTTACTCTTAGTTCCTTTCTTGACCAATATCCATGGTTCTCATGTTATCAAATTCCAAATTATTTTAAAATTTAAATAATGTGTATTAGATTATTTAAATGATCAACTTAAGTTTTGATCAATCAATATTACGGTAGAAATTTCCACCATCATGCAAAGAAGGGTTAAGTATGACTGTTGAAAGTAATTCAAAGATGAATTTTACATTTAAGCACAAATAATTTCTCATCGCATAAAATTAGCATATGAAAATTGAAGTCAAATATGAGTTCGTTTTAAATCTTTAAAGCGATTATCGATTATTATTATCGATCAGTTATTAATATTTTATCGATTCATATTCTATTCAAAAACTGACGTCCTTTAAATTTAATTTTTAAAGAATGATTGGAAAATTTAGAGTTTAAATAGAAATAATAAAAGCCTACTGAAATACCGCATAGCTTAGTTTCATTACAATGCTTGCTTTATTTTACAAATTTATGATTTATTTTACAAATAATGTGAATTTCAGAAAAATTTACTTAAATTTAATAATTTATGTTAGGCAGTTGACAATGTGTTGGACAGTTTCATTTTAAAAATTGCATTTCTGTGTCAAATGATTTTATGCGACAAATTCCACAAATTCTTGAAAATATATTTGGTGAGAGAAAACATAGGTTCAAAATAAACTTGAATAATTCATATCAATTGAATTATTTCTCTTATGATTTAAATAAATCAAACTTTTTTGATGAAAATATAGCGAAATTATTCCGTCAGAAATATGAAAAAAACGTGTAAATTTCATTTAATTTTTATATTTAGTTTATTTAATACAAAAGAAAATATTTTGCGAATTGTTTCAGTTTAAATTAAATTTGCTTATATATATATATATATATATATATATATATATATATATATTGTCGTAAATTTCAAAGATTATAAGAAAAGTTTTAATATAATATGATATGGAAATGTAAATTTTATAAATTACATATAATTAAGGAACTGTTCATAAAGCCAAATGCAAATCCAGTCTTTGAGTATAAAAAAATATAAATATGCGTACAGTAAGTAATATATTTTAAGAAAACTAAAATTATAAAATATGAATAATTATCAAATTATTTCATACTTATTCAAATTTATTCGTATATTTACTGATACAAATAATTCAATTACGCGATACATTTGGAATTTGTTAATAAGTAAATAGAAACAACGTCAAGTTTGTGAGTTAAAATGAGATTAAAGTAAAATTACATACAAACATGCCAAATATTAAATTAACATTACGTTAAATGTTTATTGTATTTTAAATAATCTTATTTTCCCAAGTTTCTTTTGCAGTTTGTATTTAACTTTATGCATAACAATTATCTTTTTAAGTAACACGTAAATAGATTTTAAAATCATAATTGTATTAAAAAAAATATTTATGATCCGATCAGCTTAGAAATTTCGTAAACAGTAATGTATAATTCAGTATCGATAAATCGGGAACTATTTTTTTTTACTTTAATTATTTTTATTTAGTATATTTTGCTTTCCGTTCTTCTCTCATACCAAATATGGGAAAACTAAATATATTATTTCAATTTTTGATTCGTGCCATTTTGTTTCCTTTGTCACTCAACGATCCTCTTTTGCACGTGAGGACTAATTAGACTAGGACCTATGGCTTAAAGTAAATTCCGAACCACTATAAACATCCATGCCCGAAGTGGGATTCGAACCCATGAACCGAAGCATTAACCAATCCGTTGCCAGCTCGGCTAGATTATTTGAAAGTGGAATTCTCAAAATATATTAAAGATACTAAATAAAGACAAAATAAATGTTTATGAAATTTTAATTTAATTAATTTAACCTTAATTCAACATAATATATTTAATTAACTATTTCAATTAATTTATTAAGTAAAAATTAAGTAATTATTAAAATGTATTAATTTATGGAATAGATAACTTATCTCATGAAAGAAAATTGAGTTTAGTTAATACGGAATGATTATTATTTCTTTATATTTTATTTTATTGTAAGTATGTTTCAAAGTAAGTATTTACCAGGAACAATATTTCAAACAAAAAAAAACTGTATTTCCTTCATCATATACCTAATACATAGTAACATTACAAGTGATAAAAATATGGTAAATTTTAAGTTTCGCTCAAAAACAAGAAATCAAAAAGTAGAACTGAAACATTTGGTATGATAACAAGGAATCAAAATTACATGATTCTTTACGAAAATGTAAAAAAAAAAAAATTCTATAAAACTGTAAATATAATTCAAGTAGCTAGAAATAACTTCAAAATAGAAAAAAGATGTGTGAAAAAACAAAAAATTATGAAATAATTTTTGTGTCACATGTTTTTGATTAGCTTCGTGCAAATGATTTCAAACTGTTTTGTGGCAGATCTTTAGCTTTTGGACTGCTAACATGATTGTCATCTTCAGACATTTGAGATTTTTATCGATATTTTCGGCGGTGAGCTTATTTTTACGAGGTGCATTTTTAACAACAAATATACCTAAGCGGAATCGATGCAACCAAAATTACTCGTAATTAACTATTACAGTATCGGGAACAAAAACACTATTCTCAATTTTCAACAGTCTGATTTGTATTGTTGCCTTTATCAATGAGAAACTGAATATACTGCATTTTCTATTTGTTTACTTCCATTTTCAACACCCTGTACATTATAATTGAATGGAGGAAATAAAAAAACAAGAAAATATTTTTGTAGTGCAAAATTGTTATCTTTCCAACGAGTGTAAATCTGAAATTGTATGATCGATATTTAACGAGATATCGAATATCAGTGACGGAAAAAAATAATGGATTTCTTTTTCCCCACAAGCTAATATGTTAATTCATTGATCAAAATATTTAATTTCGAAATACATATTATGAAGTGGGAATACAGGTTGCGGTAATGAAAATTTCTAAACTGTTGCTTTGATGGTCAACGGAAAAAAATTTTATTATATAAAGACTTTGTGTAATACAATTTTTGTCAGTTTATATTGATATATCTATGTCTTGCATTCTCATATACACTATGATATTTCTATGGAATTAATTCACATATGTTAATTCATTGATCAAAAATATAAAAGCTTTATTGTAATTATGTTCTCATTAAAAATAAACAAATGTATTTATATAAAGAATAATTACTTCTCTGCAAACTACATTCGTACTTCGTATTTAAAAGAAGAATTGTGTGTGTGAGAAAGTAAATTTACCTTTTCATAATAATTCCCCTACATAGTATGTATTTTTTATGTTCTGGAACATACATATGACTGTTTAGTACTCGTATATAAAGTTTGATGTGTCGTGAACAATGATTTTTTATATTTTACTTCACTACCCAATATCTTATATTATATTAAATGGATACTGCAATGAATAGTGATCACATTTTTAAGTTAAACACATTAATACAGAATTAATAAGGAGGTAAATATTTTTATTAGCACTATAAACTAATTTCGGAAATAATTTCTGTAATATGTGACACACTTCTATTACTAAATTTTACTACCAGAACGCACTTCTGCTTCTACATACTAGATTTCGAACGATTAATATGTTTTAAGCCGTAATGGCGATGAGACATAGAATCAATTATTAAAACCAGGAGAGATAACTTTACCATTATTTTAACCACCGTATACCTTCGGGTGGGTCGGTGTATGTCAATATGGATTACCATTATTTTAACAATGATTCATTGTACATTTAAATTAACTCTTGAATAGTCTATGGAGTAATGACATTAATGTTTCAAGCTTTGCTAGTAAAATACAAACATTTTAAATATAAAGTTATACTGTTGCATTTAAATTTATAGAAACAATGTTAGTTATAACATAGTGTACCTATGAAAGATACTATTAAACCAATGTTTTACTTCTGAGTTAAACTTAAATGGTTATGTCGATTTAATGGACTTACAATAACACTGTGATGTTAAATAGTAGTTCATAATAATAAATCAATATCATTAAACTAATGAGAATGAGAAATGAATGATTGAATGTTATTTTGAGTGCTTTTAAAAAAGTTGGTTTGTTTGGATGCTAGATCCCCTAATATTAGGTCTACCAAAAAGTTCTGTCCATTCCGTTTACCATCAGCTTCAACAATTATACGCATCCGAGATTGCGGAAAAAATCGATTCAGTTCAACAAATATATATATATATATATATATATATATATATATATATATATAATTAACAGATTTTTCATTCAATTCATTTTTCACTCCGCGATATAAGATATTTCATTTCTATAGCCTTTTTATTTAAATGTGTTATTGGAATTTTTAAAAAAATTCACTGGTTTTAATTATTAATCCGTTTTAACATAAACTAACTGATAAGGAAATTAAAATAAGAAATGATAAGTACTTAATGAGAGAGTTAGTCTAATCATGTTAAATATTAATGGATATATTGCTCCAGACGATCCTTGCATTAAATTAACTTTGATGAATATTCGCAACTTTCATCAGTGATTTCCAACTATCAAAAACTTGTATTTAAATGATAATCTTCAATCATGTTATAATATGCTTTAGTCTTAAAGTACTAACCTATGGTTGGTTGGTTGGGTTTTGTGGCGCAAGGTCCAAAAAGGACAAGCTGCGCCAATATTAACCTATGAGTGATGTTTTGCAATGTATTTACTATTACACACAGCGTGTATACCAATTACTAAAATGAAATTTTTTAGTGTTGCCTTTCTAAAAATCATATGTATCTAATAGCAACATGCAATTTCAATATTTTAAATGCATACTATAAAATGTACTAATTAAAACAAATTGAGCATGAATACTGATTGTTAAGCAAAATAAAATCTTTTTAAGACATAATTTTTTCAGTATTTTATAAAAATGAGCATAGGATTTAATTAATTATGAAGATAATGGAATTATGTTTCTAGTAAATGTCTTGAAATTAGAAAAATTTAATAAAATTCCTAACTTTCTTTGTAGATATGGAAGTTATTAAATGAATGAGTTAATTGTTTTAAATAGATTAGACTATATTTTGCTAAACACTCAAAAAATTAAGAAAGAACAATACATTGCTTTAACTATCCTAACATTCTAGTTATGATAACAAACCCTCATTTAACAAGAATGTATAATTAATAACGTCACATGTCTGATTAGTATACTCCATGAGACAATTGAAATTGAAAGAACGTGTAAAAATAAAAGTATTATATATTCATTGAATTGATATGTTATCTTAATTTTTGTTGTACATTTTTCAAAAATGTATAAGAAAACAAATTATTTATAGTTTGAATTTCTTAAGTGATTTTAAATAAATGAAAATTCCTAGATGTATTTTAAAGTAAGTAGTTTTTATAATACAGCTTTTATAACATTTTAACAACAATATTATAATTATAACAATAGGGTATTTTTTTTATTTTTGAAGCTTACTATAGCACTAGTACTTCGAATTTGAAATATAATTTTAATACAAGGAACTAAATTTTATATAAATAAATTTCATTATAACATTAATCAATGTACGTTTAAATTAATTTGATTATAAACGATTTCATTTATTTAAAAATTAATTATAATATGTAAATTAATAATAAAATATAATCATGAATTAATTTAATTTCAAAACAAATTTTATCTATTAATTTAATCATTTTTATGTTTTATTTACAAATATAAATCAATTAATTCTCTGAATTTTATAATCTTTTGCAGTTCCACCGAAGATTACTTGGGTGCAGATGATGGCATCAACGAACGAAACTCTCCTTTTTGGTTGGAGACGACCCAGCCACGACAATGGAGCTGATATTAGCCATTACATTGTTCAATTGAGTCAGAATCAAAAGATGGTGGCCAATGAGACTTTGCCAGTGCTGCCCTCTGAGAGACAAAACTACATCTTCATTTTCGTTGGTTTGGAGCCAGGAGAATGCTACGCTTTTCAGGTATACATTCTCTTTTGAAACGTAAGCTCATGACTATTATCTCTGTTAAATTCTCTATAGCAATTTTAATAATGAATAAATACATTTATATTTAAAGCGTTTTCTTCAAAGTTTTTCACACTTTTTCCCCAAACAAATGCATCTTTATGGATGTGCCCTAAGCAAAATTATACTAAATAAGCGCCTATGGATCCTTTAAGTTTAGATGCTTTAGGATAATTTACACACATAGAATAAGCAATGTTTTAAATGCATAGAATAAATTTTTCTTATATCTAGGTAGCCAAAGAAGAAAATTTATTTTTAATTTATACTTTTTTTGTTGTATTTTCCTCTGCCTAAAAAATCTTACTCTCATAAAATTTCCAGTTAGTCGTTTCTTAGATATCGATAGTTAGAATTAATATCCTCTACTTACATGCAAAATACGACCCTCATTTCACACAGTTTAGAATTGTAATAATCTAGCATAGCCACATGCATAAATTCTTCAGATATCCTAAGAAACGAAATAATTCATTTCAGTATCAAAATAACGCCTAAGCATTTCATTCTTTGACTTGAAGCATTTCTTTATATATATATATATATAATAATGGCGGGCACTGGGTGATTAACCCTTCGCCACAACAAGCCCAGAAATTACTACTCATTTAGCATTACCCGGTGGCACCTGTGAACCAAGTCACAGAGGTGAGTAGCATTACCCACGTCACACCATCACAAACGCTTTTATAGGGCGGGCCACATTCATATTATTTCAGGAAAGGACAAGAAACACAGAAAAAGAAACATGCCCGAGCCGGGATTCGAACCCAGGTCCTCCCCATCCGCAGTCAGGTAAGCTGACCACTACACAGAGTAAGCGGCATATTTATATATATATATATATATATATATATATATATATATAAGCAGTTTAAATTATTTCTTTAACATTAAAGCATTTCATAAATTTCTTTGTCTAATATAGACAAAATGTTTAGTTTTTCTAGAATTTTGAAACAAATTGAAAGAAATTAATTTCACGAAATATATAATCTCACAAAAACATTTCATTTACAGAATTTGTAATTAAAAATGAGTAGTTTAGTCCAACATTTAAAAGATGTTTAATAAAGTAAACACGATAAATCAGAATTCTTTAATTTACAAGAGCCAAACATTAAAATCTGCAATTCTATAATGTTCGGTGTCTAGTTGTGAAAGTGAAACGACAATTTTTCATGTGATTAATTTCAATTCAATACGCAGAATCACATTGAATGCATGTGTATATTCTGAATTCATAATACACTAATATCGTTACAAGTAAATGATTTTATTGCTGGCAAATTCAAATTAATTTTTTTACCAATTTTAGTATGATTGTTTTTACTTTTATAACTGAATACTTATTAAAAAGAAATTTGATTTCTTACATACTTATGAATATATAATGAATTTATATTATGAAACTTTTAATACATTGTTTCATTTTACATTAAATTTCTTGATAAAGGTAGAAAAAATACAATTGTTTCAGTTTAAGAAACATTCTAAAAATTAATATATATATTGTATCATTTTAACTACGTTCGTAATCGGATGGGGTAATTATATACAAATATAAGATTTAATATACCTTATGCTTATATATAATTTATTAACAAAACGCTAATGCATATACTTCCAAATTTTAATGAACATTTTTACGCGTGTTTAAAAAAATATCCTTTAAAAAAATTTTTTCGAAATTTTAAATGATGTTTTGTGCAAAAAAAAAAAAAAAAAAAAAAAAAAAAGTAAATTTTCAGACTAGAAATTCATACTGACATGATAGAAAAAACAAGGTCACGTAGATCTGTTTGAAAACAAAGTTATAAAAATGAAATCATTTTTCCATAAATTATACTATATTATTCGTCAGCATATTTATTATTTTTTAACATTTCTCTCTCCATCTCTAAAATTGAAGCACAAAAGACAATATTTTCTTTATCAAACGCATTCGATACAATAGTTTCATCCGAAAATAACTGCCAGCCATGACAGTTGAACAAACGAGGACAAAAAAGTTTACTGATTTTTTTTTTCTCAATCGAATATACTCATACACCCCATTAGAGAGGTGAATTACTACCGAATCAAAATACTTCCCTCCATAAATACATTTAAAACTTCATATATTGAATATTATGATAACCATCCAAATAAAAAAAACATAAATCTGCTAATAAATACACTCTGATTTAAATACTCTTAAAAGCCTTTTAAAAATGGCAAAGGAAAATTTTTGCTGGTTCAGATAATCCACCAAATTACTTCCTGCCTACTTAAAAAAAATTGTTTTTTTTTTTTTTAATATCCATTGATATAATCTAAACAAGCTGTGCTTGAAATAGAAATAAAAATAGCTATCCAGTTAATTATGCCCATTTCGAAATTCGTTTAGATGAAGTAATTCCAGAGAATTTTTTTTTTATCTTCTAAGAGGGGGCTTCTTTTGTGACACCAGCAAAAGAAAAACTGTGGGTCCATAAATAAAATGCGCTTTTCAGAATAAGCTAACGCCAAGGCATTATAAATGAGTTGTTTTGAAAAGACTAAATTATTTTACCCAACCACATAAGAGGACGGTAAGGCAAAAATAAAAAAAACTGAGCATCAATAGTTTGTTTCTAAAGAAGACTTGCAACTTTTAAAAAAAAAACAAAATAGATTGCATTAAATAAATGCCAGCTGCCTATGAAATCCAGTGTTAAAAAGAGCGGGTTTTTATATATTTGGCCTTATGTTAAAAGATACTTTCATTCACAAAAGAAAATGTTAATTAACTTACTTCTTTTGCATTTAATTTTGTCTTATATATTGTTTATTAAGGCTTAAGGTGTTCAAAAAATCAGCTTTGTATGATTCTTCAATAAGTACTACTTAAATACTTTCTATATCATTGTTATAAATTTCTTTTAATTTACTTAGCTACATAATTGTTGGAATATTTCTTTTTAATAACAAAATTGTGTGAATCGTCTCTTTCTAAATAATAAATTATTTAGTTATTCCTTTTCATATATTTCACTATCAATTCACAAAAACGAAAACATTTATTTTAGTGTTAATTGGTTAGTGAAGTTAATAATTATAACCATAAAAATACTTTTTATCTAAAGCATGTTAAAATAAAATTTCCCTCTTCAATTGTTTAATAATCAAAAACTAATAATTGTAGTTTTAATTATAATTTTTTGTGATCTAATTATTAATAAAATTTTTATAAAGTCTGCTTCACATTCTTTTAAAAAAAAAAATCCGATGTGCTTTTTAAATTCTAAAATTTAGCTAATTAAATTGGATTAATTAACTACAAAACTACAATAGTTAGAAATAATGCAATTATAATAAATCTTTTAAAGAATTTGCATTTGAAATCATTTAAAATAAAATATAATGTAATTGGCCTTTGGGAAAATTAGCTTCCATCGATTACTTTAGATAAATGATAATCTAATGGTGATAAGCAGGACAAGTCGGAATTCATCATTATTTAATACAGTCTTCCAAATTATATCTTAATTTAATTGCAAAATTAAAATTAATATAGAATCCAAATAATAAACACAATAAAGAATTGTAATTTATATCTTTTTAAAATCTATTATACTTTTTAAATATTAATTTTAAAATTTATTTTTACATCATTGTTTGACATTTTACAAATAAACATTACTCGAGAATGTATTTGTAAGAATTTATTTTAAATAGTTTTTTGATTTAAATTTATTTATAATTTTAAAAATTATTTTTATAAAATTATAAATAAATTCTATTAATTTATAATTCTATAAATAATCAGAAATTTATGTTACAAATATATTTAAATATTTATCGACTTCAGTATTTTATATCAATACATGTTTTTAAATATATAATTCATATTTAAATTTTCATTATAAAATAATTTAACTGTCAGATTTATGTATTTTGAGTTCACATTTTACCTTATAAAAGATCTCTACAAACATAGTTGGTATTTTAATAAATACTAAAATCATTATCCTATTGTAAGAATTGATTTTCTTCACCCATATATGTATAAAAGTGATTTTTTTGGCTTATTAATCCAAATATAATATATTTTAAATTTGCCAAAATTGTCACAATCGTTATTAACTTACAACAGACCTTTCAAAACGTGTCTTAAAATTAAATGTGAATCAAAATGGAAAATTTATTCATGAAATATTTGCAATATAGGTATAACAGATGGTAATGATATCCAATAATAAACATTCTAATACATATTGTTATTAATATAACATAAATACTAAATAGGAAAATTTAAAAACAATTTCTATTTCATTGGAATGGTTTCGTGAAGTTTAAAGGAAAGAGAGAAAAGACTATTTTTCTTGATGATCTTCTGACGGGAATACTAAATTTGGCCCTTGTTGGTACTTTATGAATTGAATTTGTCCCATGTGGTGCATTAAGTTGGTCACTCCTGCATTAGATAGCAGATATTTCATTTTAATCTAGAGAATCCATCAGTTACATAATAGCAACATATCTTACCTTTTATTATAGGGTTTATTCGTACGAAATCTAACAAATATTTAATTTTAATTACATCATAACCAACAGATATTATTGCCAAAATGAATCAATATTTAAAAAAAGAAGGGATGGCAAATTTCGATTTTCTAAAAATGTTTATGGATTTATAGATCAATTATCAGTCATCAATTTTATTTATATTTAATATTAAACTTAAAATTTCTTTTAAATTAAATCATTTTAGTAAGCACTTTTAACTTCTTTATGAATAGAAGAAACACGTAATCTTAAATCAGGGATTAATCAATTCTACTTGATAAAGTTATGGTCATGCTGCTTATTTCTATGACGTAATTCATAACAGTTATCTATTGTAATTGAGATACTGAATTTATGAACTGCTAGATAAATTAAGATAGACTTTCAATTTACATATCATTCTCATTCTTAAATTCTACATTAATTTTAAACCGCCCAATGGCTGAGTGGTTAGTGTTCCTGACTCTTAGGCTGCCGGTTTCGGGTTCAAATCTTGATTTGGGCATGGACGTGTTCTTTCTCTGTCCTTTCTTCTAAGATGATGGATGAATGTGGCCTACCCTATAGACAGGTTTGTGGTGGTGTGACGTGGGTAATGCTACTCGCCTCCGTGACTTGATTCACAGTCACATGAGCGAAGCTAAATGAGTAGCAGTTTCTGGCTTTGTTATGGCGAAGGGTTAGTCCCCCAGCGCACCAGCGTGTTAAACGGTGAATTAAAAAAAAAACCTTTCAATAGCCACATGATGTTAGAATCAAATGGGACATTTAAGCTTTTAGTGAGATTGCAAACAATACGAAAGGTTCTGAAATGATTGATTTTTCACTTTTTGCAATATATTTTATATAATATACTCACTTAAAAATTAAATGAAGTCTCATAATTAAAAAAAAACATTGTGTGACATTCAGAATTAAAAATAGAGCCAATTATTTAATGAAAAATATAACAAATTTAATTTATTTTAACTCACCTATTAAAGTATGTTATCGGTGAACAAATTCACATAAAACGCCTGAATGTCGTAATTCTCAATATCTGCCGTCGTTTGATTATTTGCTATTGAATCAAATTCATCAACTGATTACTGCACGTGTGTCTATTTCCATCTCAGCTCAGGTGATTATTTGCAATTTAATCAAATGTTTTTTTGACATTTGATTATTTGCAATTTATTCAAATTCATATACTGATTATTGTATGTCTGTATGTATCTATATTCGTGTGCCTGTTTCCATCTCAGCTCAGTTGATTACAATCAAATTAGATACATCTTTTAATATTAGTTCCCTTTTAAATATATTCTTATTTTATGAATCAATTGCTAATATGAGCTTAGTTGACAGCTTTCTCTCTGTTCACAGGTGCAAGCATGCAGCCAGATCGGTTGCGGTAGTTGGTCTGATGAATTGGATGCAACTACTTCCGATGGAAGTAAGTTTTCCTCGTTATTATAAGTATAACATAGCTTAATGAGTCTAACTATATTTATATATGTAACAAAATGTTACTTGAACACAATAAAAATAAAATATCAAGAATAAACTATACAATGGAAATAAGGAAGAAGCATAATGGTAAAAGGAACACATCCTCATCATGTAGAAGATAATCAACTATGCAAATAGAACACTTTTAAAATTTTGTGATAAGCACGAAGGATAAATGTCTGAAACTCAACATGATCTTTCTCCGCAGAGTGTATTAAATTAAATATATCAAAATTAAAGTAATAGAATAAAAGGAATGCATAAAAAATATAAGCAAAGCGATACATTGAAAAATAAGTAAATCAAAACATTAAAAATATATATTAAATTCTGAAAAATATGGTTACCAAAAGTAATTATAAAATTTATAAATAAATTAAAAAAATTTTTAAGTAGTTTATAAATTATAATGTGGATTTTAAAGTAAAAGTAGGTGTTTTCGGCATTCTGGTAAGAAATTCAATTCTTGGGTAGCCTTACTGTAGTTATTAAAACTACGCATTACTTCAATCCTTTACAAGCGATTCCCTACTTCCTACATATTTTAAAATAAAATTAACAAGAAAATCATTATATTTAAGTTGATTAATTAATCGCTTAATATGAATTCTCACATTTATTGCTCATTAAGTATTATCTTATTTTATCTACATTTCAATCATTATCTGTTTTTCTACTGGTTTTATTGCCTATAATATGTATTAGTTAATATTGTATTTCATTGATTCCATGGTATTTCATTACATGCTTTGTGTTGTATTTACTGCCATATATCTAGACTACACGCTTTTTTCTTTACGTCCATGCAGATCTATGTTACGATCCTATCACTTCTATATTTTATTGTTGATTGTGATATTATTCTACAAAAATGCTAGAAGCAAAATTCTGACAGGATAAACCTCAAACACGCTGAACAACATCTTTTTACACCAAGCATAGCATAATTACAATATCACTCGAAAGACCCATTGAAATATGTTTCTCTGCGTGGAACTTGTTTGGAAATATCTTTTAGTGTATACCTATAAACCAATTCTGTAAAGTAACGTGTAACAAAGGCATTTAGTGCCCAAGCATGCTGCATGTAAACAAACACGTACGTACGTATATACACACACACACACACACACACACACACATACATATATATATATATAATTAGTTTGGGGAAAAAGTAATCCATTATTTTTTCGGTAGACGTCTGTAGGGATCGATATCTTGTGAGGTATCTATCAAACAATTTCAGATTTATGCTCGTTGGAAAGGTGACATTTGACACTAAAATATTCTCTTGCAGTTTTTTGTTTGATTAATTCAGTTACGAGTAACAAGGTTTTAAAAATGGAAGACAGCAAACAGAAAATTCGATACATTTTCGTTTTTCTCTTGTGACGGCGAAAAAGATAGCGCCGTGGCTAAAATTGTGAAAGGTGTTTATCGTCCTATATAAGACTGTAACAACCAGTTACGTACAATTTTTGTTTCGTCGATTCCGTTCGGGTATTTTTGATGTTAGAGATGCACCTCGCATGTGGATACAGCATCGTCGAAAATGTCTATAAAATATCAAAAATGATCGAAGTTAACCGCATGTCAGCAGTCGTATTGCGCAAGACCTAAAAATCTACATGAAAGCTGTTTTAAACCTTTTTACAAAGTGAATCCAAAAGAAGTCACATAAAGTTCACGTAAAAATAATGGATTTCTTTTTCCCCAACCTAATATGTATCAAAATAAGAATCTTATCACAACAAAAAAACTTAATTTGAATTTATTATAATTTTAAAAATGAAATTTATAGCAAATATTTGTCAATTTATAAGTAAATTTTTTCTGTACAACATAAGGCAATTTTTGTATATTGAAAAAAATTCGCATGCCGTTTTTAAGTGAAGTAATATAAATTTATGACAAAAAAAATGTGATGATATTCATTAATCTCCTTTAAAAATACTTAATTAAGTTAGCTAAATACATGCGCCGCAAATCGTGCGCAGTAAATAGCTACTGTTTTTAGTATAAGATACTAAAAATAAAAGTTGTAAAAGTCTTAGGAAATCTTTGAGCTATAGAATTTTAAGATATTTGAAAAAATTAAAAAGTACAAAGTATGACGAAATTTAATTACTGAGGCTTAACAAATATTAAGCATACTATCAAGATTTGTAATCGAATTTTAGCAAAAAATAATAAACTTTTATTCATAAATAATCAGTAACTCAAAGCAAGTTTAGTTAATTATTAAAGGAACACCCCATAAAACACTTTATAGCTAATAATTTTTAAAGATTAAAATCAACTTCCTGACCAAATAATAAATTTTCAGATCTGTTAATACTCTTTCAAATTAAGGGGGATTTATGTTGAAAAAAATTTTTAGGGTAACATTTTGCTCTAATATTCTCATTAATATGCAAATAGAATTCCTTGCTCTGGATTTTAAATAAACTTATTATATATTTACTCTAAATCTCTTATTTTCTTCATTTAATATTTATTATTCTCCGTTTTTAAAGTTAAAGATTAATAATACATTTTTCAATATAAGTCATAAATTAAATTTACTTCATTTTTCTAGATATGATACAACTCAACTCGAGAGTTCACCTTCATACCATGAATCACTAAAAGTATTCTGATGAAATTTTACTTAAAACACCATTTTTAAAAATAGAGAAATGGAAACAAAATAATAAAATTTGACTTATATTTTTCATGAACAATAATTTTTTTCGTGTTAATCAGAGTCAATTTATTAATCAATAAACTATTCCAAATATTATACTAAGATAAATCTTTTTCCAAAAGAATTCCTGTTAACATAGTAATGGCATACGGATCCAACACATTTGAAAGAAATCTCTTCGATTTAAATACTATAAAGTATCGAATATAAATTTTTAGTTTATTTATAGTGTATGTTAACTGAATGATATAATTTGTGTGTCTTACCATGAGATATTTGAAAGTCAATACCTGTTTAGAGAAAAAACCTTTTTATTATATAGAAAAAATTACTTACCTATCCTAACATATCAGTTTTTATACTAAATTTTTGATTATATAAATAAAATCGTTAAAAACAGTTTGATTGAATCAAGTTTTACAATATATTAATGAAAAACGAAGAGCATATGAAACTTGAAACCAAAAGAAAAATTTTTTTTACTGCCTGTTACAACGAAATTGATCATTTGGTAAATTTCAATTACAATAAAAATTAAATGCGAGATTCGTAAATATTTTTGAATATTAAAGAATTATTATTGAAAATTGGCATTGAAAATAATGTTAGAGAGATTATTATTAAGAAATATAAAAAGAAATAATTAACTATCAGAAAATTAAAAATTTAGATGAAAATTGAGAAAACTAAAAAAAATTTATAATTAATATTTCCTAAGGAAATTCACAAGTTCGGAAAAAAAAAGAACACACACACACAACATGGGAATTAAAGATATGGACAAAGCTACTGCAGTAAATCAAATGCTTCATATTTAGTAAAAAAAAATATGTATTAAAAATAAATATTAATAAATAAATATTTATTATCATTCATTAATATTTTTTAAATATTAATAGTTTCTTATTAATATAAAAAATATTAATAAACGAAGAGCATATGAAATTTAAAACAAAAAGCCCACTAGGCTGTTAAAAAGTGACATTTGATGCGTTGTTTTTTTTTTTAAAAAAAAAAAAAAAAAATTTAACTGCCTGTTACAAAAAATTGATCATTTGGTAAATATCAATTAAAAGAAAAATTAAATGAGATTCGTTAATATTTTTGAAGATAATATTTAAGAAATGTTATAATCAAAAAAACCCAAAGAAAAATAATTATTAGAGAAAAATGCAGAAAGCTAAAAAAAAAAAAAAAATACAAATTATTTAATCAATATTTTCTAAGGAAATCCAATTTCGCGAAAAAATACATAATGGGAATTAAGTGATGTGTGGACAAAGCTACTAGAGTCAATCAAATACTTCATATTTAGCAAAAAAAAAAAAAAAAAAAACGAAATCTAGAATTAAAAAAAAATGCACCCGTTAAAGAACTGTCAAATCACGTGATATTTCCCCAATAGAACTCTGGACATTCGGCTTATTAAGGCCTGTTTTCAGTAGAGGAATCCAAACACACTGAAAGGCTTTTGGAAAGCCGCTTGTGAGAGGGATAAAATTGACATGACTGGAATAAAAAAAAGTCTGGTTTCCGGAAAGTTTCGAGACAAAGCTACAAAGAAGTCATGGCTATAAAAAAGAAATTTAAATAAATCCGATCAACTATATTCCCAAACTAACGAAGTCTACAGATCAAAAGTTATTTCTTTTATTCTGTAGAACATTTGCACTTTATTATGTGATATCTTTAAAGACTAGTTCAATATTTTAACTGCCTTTTCACAGAATCATATGATTCTTGCTCTTTTATGAATATTTATAATGTTAATTTTTAACAATTGAAGGCCAAAATGTCCTTCCAATTTATAATTCATTTGAAAAAGTAAGCAGACAGGATTACTTTGTATTTGCACATATACCATATAGACCATTTAATAAAAAACCTTTTTTTAATAGTATTAAATTAGTTAATGGTCAAACAAAAATTCATTAAAATGTAATCTTATATTATATATATATATATATATATATATCCCAGTATTTACATTCAGAAAATTCATTGTAAACTTTAAATAATAAACTTGAATATTCTAAATATTTGATAATAATTAAATTTGAATACTTGAATATAACATTTGAATTGTTATATAACGTATAGTATCAAGTTTACAATTACAGGAAACTAGTTATTGTATTAACCGTCAATAATCCATAATAGATTTTAAAACCAGTGTTTTGCTGCATAAGAAAAATTGGAAAACTCTTTATTGTTGTTTAAACCATGATATAAATATTGATTCATCGATTTCTCTTTGTAAAAATACTTCCAACTAGTTCTAAAATTAATTTTATATTATATTGTATACAGGCCAGTTACTAAATAATTAATTGCACTAGTAAATTTCAATGAAATACCATTAGTATATATATATTTGTTTTCTCATCTTCTATATAAAATATATTTTTCTCTGTAAACGTGAAAAAAAATGTTCAATGCAATCAGAACAATACGAAACAAAAATCTGAAATTGATTCCTTATGCATACTTCGTTCTGCAACTACTTTAATAGATATGTAATAGATTGAAAGTATTAAAAGAATGTGACATTTTAAGGACATAAAAAAATGATTGTGTCATTTCTTTTGTTGCAGTGGCAGATCCACCAGAAAACGTAACCATGAAATGCTACCATGACAGCACCCAGAACCTCAATTATGTCGTGGTGACATGGGACGCTCCGAAGAATGTCCGTGGAAGTGTCCAGGGATATAACGTAAGCACATTTTTTTTCTCTTTTATTAATCATACGCATGTGATATGAGAAATAAAGTACCAAATCAAGACTTTGATGGAAATTAAAAAGCATATATGTATAGTGGTGCTGGCAAACCCCGGACTGTATCTTATGGTTAACTGGTTTGGAATAATAACCCATCAACAAAGGCCTCGTAATTTTGAACCACTATCAGGTGACGAAGTCACATTTGAGCTGACATTCTCCTCTCCACATCCTCACGACACCAGCGGAAGAACTTTGGACATCACAGATTAACGTCATCACACAACTGCGAACTGTACCTTAATCCTTGCGAGACAGGAAGAGCTAACACGCGCTTATAGCCGAGTCCGGCAGTTTCTTCTGCAAATGTCTGTCCAGGGCCGGAGGATTTTTTGCTATTAAGCCTAAATCCATGAATTTACCGAAGTATCAATGCATTGTTTAGTAATGCTCTGTATAGAATTTGAACGGCATATGCTTTTTTAGATATTTATGCATATTTTAGTTACTTAAGTCATTTCTTGTTTAAATATATATTTCATTTTCACTACTTACTTTAATGACTTAACATTATATATCGACATTGCAATGGTAAAAATAGAATTCACGTCTACAAGATCTAATTATCCACTAAAAACTGAATTGTAAACCGAAATACCCAACGCTCTAGAGAAAAATTCTCTATTTATTATAAACAAATACCCTATTTAGAGAGCCGTCATAAAGAAATCCATTCGGAAGCATTTATTTTCTCCTATGTTTATATAATCACGTGTATGTGCGTCAATGATTCTCTCATTTCGAGTAGAAGGTCAAATCTACATGTATCTGAAACCATATGGACATACAATGCCATCTTGTGGCGAAAACTATAATTTTAAAACATTCTATGGCACTGGCACAAATGTGTGATGGCCAGGATGAACGATAATAGGCTCTATCACACCTGTGTGTTGACCAGGAAATGAGTGTGTTTCTTGCTGGCACGTATACGTGACAGTAGACGTGAAAGGGTTAAACTTAACGGGTTTGGAATACTTTGCCCATCAACAAATGTGATGAGGTCACATTTGAGCTGCCATTTTCTCCTCCTCCACACCAGCGGAAGTACTTAAGACATCACAGATTAACTTAGCACAGCCCCAACCCACACAGCACCAGGAACTCAATGAGGGAGAATGTGGTCACCCATCCAATCACTACCCGCAGCAAATGATGGTTCACTTTGCAGATCTTAACAGGAAGTGGCGAGAAACAGAATCTCTGGCATCAAATGTATGGACTTTTAAACTATGGACATTAATAGTTTAAACTTTATACTATGCTCATTTTATTCCTTTTAGGATAACTTTTTTTTTTTTAATTATAATGTTAAGATCCCTTTTTAGTGACTATAACGAAAACATAGCGAAAATCAATTATTACCTAAAAGAATTATGAAAAGCTTAATAACACAATGAATAAAACAAACCGAAAGCGGAATCTACTTTTACATCAAATTTTCAATCTCTTATTTTAACGTAAAAATTCACATGTCAAATATCAACATTTTATTCTCCCAAAAATCTTAAATCTTTAGTTTGGAAATAATGTTTACAGCTAAAAAGATTTCCTTACTAAAAAGGTTCCCGCGTATTATAATTCAATACCAAATAAAAGATAAGCTTTTTAAGAAAAAATAATTTTTAAAATATGCTTGATATATAAATACATTGTATATTGCGATAAATTTAAGTTTTGATTCAAAATTTCAAACTAACTGAAATATAATATTGGTTATTTCATTTTTAAAATTCAATGTGGTTCTCAAAAATGTGTGCATTAGGTTAAAAAGAGATTTATTTATGAAAATAAAAATATAGAATGATATGGAATTACAACTTACTATTTTTCCGTTTAGTATATATGAACTTAATGTTTATTATTTGACATCTAACATACTGACAGTTACAAAAAATCCAACTTTTAAAAAAAGATTGTTCTTTTAGCAAGTGCAAGAGATCTAAAATTGCAAGAAATCAAATTATAACCATCATTCTTAAAAGCTTTATTTCACAAACATTTTTTACTATGACTATATTTTTACGTGCATTACTTTCCTTGAAAGAGTTTCTTTCATCTGTTTCTTACGAAGATTATTAAAATACACAAAATGGGCTGAGCATATTTTTCAAAAATCTGAGCTACAATAAGATTATGGAGTAAATTAGATTTAAATAAGAGCTGTACACCTAGTATACGTTTCATTCAGAATATTCTAAAGAAAGATCACGCACTTATTTTGAAATATTTATTTGTACTATTCTATTTTTTCCATTGCTTGAAATTTTATATATTTTAGCTATATTTTTTCTTATATTAGTAGAAATAAAAATTCACGATATTTCTAAAATAATTTTCTGGAATGTAAAACTTACTTTTAATAAAAATTTGCCTGTCAACATTTTTATAGATCAATTTTAAAAATTAAAGTGAAATGTTATTAAAAATAATCATTTTAAAATTGAGAAAAAATTTAGTCGTTATACCGTCATTTATTAAGCTATGTTGTAAAGTTCATTGGTTATGAAAATTACTTAAGTTTTGAAAATTTCTTTCATTTCATTTTATTTTATTACTTTTAAGAAAGCAAACACACAGCTAACGTTCGAAAAAAAAATTTAATTATTTTGGATATCTAATAGTAGTCACAAAAAATCTAAAACTTGTCCTTGAAGGATGTTTTATGTACACGAGGCCAAATCCCAGGACCTAAAATTTAGAGTGCATTCCGAGCATTACGAATTCACAGAATGTTATATTGAAAATCTGATCACTTTCAGTTGCCAGCTAGTTAAAACTCGTAGAAATAGTGATATTTAGTAATAATATGTTAAAATGAAAAATAAAGTTCACATGCAAGATTTACAAATTAGTCAAAAGTATGTTTTATCTCAAGCCGCCCAACCTGTCTAGTGGTTAGCGTAACTGACTACGGATGGGGAGGTCCTGGGTTCGAATCCTGGCTCGGGCATGGATGTACTTTCTCTTTCTCTCTCTGTGTCTTTTCCTCAGATGATGGATGAATGTGGCCCGCCCTATAAACGGGTTTGTGGTGGTGTGGCGTGGGCGATGCTACTCGTACCTTCGTGACTTGGTTCACAGGTGCCCACCGGGTAACGATAAAATGAGTAGCAGTTTCCGGCCTTGTTGCGGCTAATGGGCTAATGTGTTTACTTGCTCAATGGTGCCCGCCATTAGAGAGAAAAAAGTTTTATTTCAATAAATACTTGAAAAATATCAGTTAAAGTTCAAAATAAAATTATAAATATGAAGATTTTCATTTGGATGCATTTATATAAAAGAACTGAATATTTTAAAAAATTATATGTAACAGTAATTAAGAATATTCATTTATAATTGCAGTTACCTATATTTTGCTTAGTCAAAAAATAATGACAATTTAACTTATTTATTGATTATTTTCAACATTCTTTCTTATTTATATTTAATATATACATATATATATATATATATATATATATATAAAATAAAAAATATTAACTTATTTATGATTTTATAACTTAATGGATACAAATTTCTGCAAAATATTCTTAAAACAAAATATCAATTAAAGTTAAAAATGAAATAAAAAATACTTGGTGATAAACTTATTCAATGATTTAAAAATATAAAAACGATGTTAAGTCTAAATTCTTTCCAATAAATTGCTTCCATCTTTTCAAGTGCACTAAAAATTGAAAAATCTTTGCGGTTTCTATAGCAATCCAGAAAACTTAAGAGCTGACTGGAGCTTTTCTAAAAACTGCTTAGCCAGCAGTTTGAATTATTTGTGACAGCCAGCTCGCAATCTTCTGAGAATCAGTTAGCAAAGAATAAATACTCGCCGCGCCTTGAAATTGCTATATGGTTTGTTGTCTACTAATTCCCAAGCAAGCCATTTAACCTCATTCCCCCTTATCAATTATTCGCCATTCAGTTCGTGTACACAAACATAATTCTTTCCCAAAATTCAAATCACATAAAAGTTATCCCTTACTAGGCCCAGCGAGTTCGTAATTTTTCAAAATAAAAAAAAAATGCACAACCTCGAGTGTAATATCAAAATTAATTAAACTACGCCTAAATTGTAAATACCACGTGACTCTGGAGCTTAATTATCTCGGTTGAGAAACTATACAAACAGAAAATTTTACCGAAAGGAAGTTTCAACATATAATTAACTTCAGCACAATGCGAATAATTTAAAAACGCCTAAATAACGACATTATTCATTAAACATCTGCCATGTGTTGCTCCTGTGTAATGGACTCGGATGTAAACAATTAGCAGAAGGGCTGCTGCAAGATGTAATTCAAAGTTTAATTGTATAATGCCGAATGAAAACGTGCTTTCCTTGTGCATTAACTGCAGTTTTAGGAAATGTCTCTTTATTTAATGAAAATAGTTATGAATGTAGTGTTAGAATCATGTGATTTTTAAAATCATTCGCTCCCAGAGTGAGTATGCAATTTAATTGCAACTAATAAGGAAACAGTGTAAATATTTGAAAAATATAAATTTATATATATCGTTTATTTAATAAAGAAAAGTGATGTGTATAATATAAATGTTTAAATCATTAAAATAAATTTTCTATTTTTATATCACTAACTCCCAAATAAAGGAATTCATTTCTAACAATAGAAAAAGCCTAAAAATAAATTCTAACTCATTGAAAACAGCATTTGAAGTTTTAACTTTCAAAATTATATCTTTATTTTACATTTTTATACCTAAATTCAGGTTTATCTTATTTGATATATTTATAGTCCGTATTACATAATATATATTTTTATATATTATTATACCTTATTGTATACATTTATCTAACGTATTATAATCTGTATAAAAGTTAAATACCTTCATGAATAATATTCATTTATGAAGGCATTTAACTTCCAATATGTTTAACATGTATATATGATCCGAATTTGATTCTCAGAAATTATGGGATATTTCCACAAAAAAAATATCAGATAAGCAAAGTTATTTTCACACACTTAAAACACATCGAAACATGATTTACAAATTATTAAATTCTCCTAAGCCTATAAAATTTTAAAATATGTTTTTTTTTCATAGTGCTTGTGAAAAAAATTTAATAAAATACTCAACTGGTCTTACAGGGAATTAAAAATAGATACCCCTAAAGAGTGAACTACACTGCTGGCCACAGTAAGTGCAACAATCTGAAGAAAGCATACAAATACTATGAAATATACTATATGCGTTAGCGGAGGTGAGATATGCAAAGGATTAGAATTTCTGCGAAGGCGCAAATCACGAACGCCTGTTGCGCCATTTCAAAGCGCTATTTAAGGATTAGAGATTTCAACGATTTAAAATTCATCAATTATGTTTTTCTTGTGTGTGTGTTTTTTTCCCCCTCCAAAAAAACTATCAGTTATACCTCGTAGAAAACAGCAAATATTTTTTGATCAAGTATACGAGTTCGCAAACGAAGAATAGTGGCCTACTGAGGTGGTGGACTACCTTTCAAGGAAATGGGTAATCGTGTTAAACAAACTCGAACAACTGTAATGCTTATATGTGATCGTTGGATGCAGGAGAGTATGAATCGAATGGAACGGTGTCGGATCGCATCCACCTCAGTGCACCTCTTCGCGTGATGACAGGCAAATTGTGCGCATGGCAGTGACGAATCGCTCAGCCACAGCACATTCGTATGTAACGCATCATCCTGTGTCTGCGCATAACATTTAAAGTCGTTTACAGCAGAGTAGTCTGTCCACAAGACATCCATTGCTTCGTCTAACCTTGACGTAGAACCACGGACGTGTCCACCGCATGTGGTGCAATGAAAGAAGGATGTGGACTGCGGAATGGAATGAATTTGTCTTTACTGATGAGTCACGCTTCTGACTGCAACGCCCAGTGGTCGCATTCGAATTTAGAGACAATGTGAAGAGAGGATGCTGAATAGCTTCGTTATGCATCGCCACACTGGTCTTGCACCGGGTATTATGGTATGGGGTAGTATTGCATATCACTCTCGCAATCCTCTAGTAAGCATTGTCGGTATTTTAAACAGCCAGCCTACATCCCCGAGGTGTTGGAGCCAGTTGTCCTTCCTCACCTTAAATGCTTGCTCACTATCAAATTTCAATAGGATAATGCGCGATCACATGTAGCACGCATTGTCCAAGGGTTCTTCATCAATCGCCAGATTGAATTGGCTTCCCTGGCCGGCTCACTCTCCGGATCTTTCGCCGATAGAAAATATGAGGTCCATGGTATAACGAATGACCCAGGTTATAACCTCAGTTGCCACACCAGATAAACTTTGGTAACGTATAGAAGCTGCTTGGTCTGCTGTACCCCAAGAACACATCTAAAGTCTCTTTGAATCAATATAGAGGCGTGTTGCAGCGGTGATCACCAACAATGGTAGCTACTCTGGCTACTATGTGATTTTGGCTGGAACCACACTTCACAGAAGTCAATAAATTTAATCATTTAATACTTGGTCAACATGTTATCTACAAAATAAATTTTGTTGTGATATCTCTCGTCTTTCTTGGTGTTGTGCATTTTGAGGGGCCAGCAGTGTATAAATTAAAAAATGAAATTTCATTCCTTTTTTTCTTGACATATGACTGAAATAGTTCGTGCGGTTGTAAGCGTATTCATTTTATGAGAATTGCTTCCAGAAAAAGTATTCAAGAAACGTTTCAATTTCGTGTATAATTGAATTATGAGAAAATAACAACCATTTTGTAAAGAATAGTCGAGATTACTTAGAATCAACAATACCAATAGTTTCATTGTTAAGTTGGACATATTTAACATTTATAATGCCAGAGGTATATATCTGAAACTAAAATCCAAAGAAATTCAATAATGCAATAATTTCTTCTTTTTTTAAACAAAATAACCTCTATAAATTTAGAACTTATTATGGAGTTTTATCCTTTAATCCATTTCTTTATAGTACTTAATTCTTAGTACGATCATTAAAATATCTAGCAATGAATTCTTTATGTAAATGATTTCCAAAATGTCTTTATGTATCTCATTGTTGACATGTCTTCAATATGTATTTCCAGGTTACCTTGGAAGGAAATGCACGATACAGGAACACGAGTGGTCAAGTAGTGCAAGAGAGCTTCCAGGAATTCAATGAAGTCCAGAAGGAGAACTTAGTCTTCAAAAGCACCGTCCGACCCAACACCAACTACTCGGTCAAAGTATGCACTGTCAACAAGGCTGGTTGCGGCCATAACAGTAATCCCACCGACAAAACCAAATGCAACTCACCGCCTTCTGGTAAGTAGACT
Source organism: Latrodectus geometricus (assembly GCA_026290005.1). Lineage (NCBI taxonomy): Eukaryota > Metazoa > Arthropoda > Arachnida > Araneae > Theridiidae > Latrodectus > Latrodectus geometricus. The sequence continues at coordinate 124,456 of JAPDSC010109616.1, forward strand.
CTTAGCAAAGCATAATTGCACTCTAGAACCAATATTGAAATTCATTGCACCTTACGTGAGCAAATGAATTTAATTTTGAATTCAGGTCTGTTACGGTCCAATAACGTATAAATTGCCAAATAGGGAGATTTTTCACCAAAAGTAGAACAATCTATATGAAGTACATGATTGTTACTTTGATAAACTATCATGTTTTTCAAATAAGAATTCAGTTGTAACAGTTATTTCTCGGCACTTGTTGCATTGTGTTATCACACAATAACATTTTGATCCCTACATACTATAAAACAGAATACTAATGAGTATTTTCAAATAAACATAATTTTGCCATCTAAAAATATACTACAAAGAGCACGATAGAAACTATATTTTAAATCAATGAAAAATGGCTTTTCAATGTTTCACAAATACCACATGTGCATGTATTTTATAGATTTAACTTCTTACATTTAAAAAAAAAAAAAACTCATTTTTCCAAAAGTTACAAAATATTTTTATTATTCTCCCTACGTTCTCCATTTCTAACTGCGAAATGTTCATTTGTTTCCCCTATAGAGTTATATAGATAAAATAAGAAACATCTTCGAAGATAAACTTTTATTTATTTATCTTTTATTTTCATTATTTTTTTGTATCGGTTTCGTTTCCTTTTCCAGAAATTGATGTTTCTTGTTAGAATCTCAATCACTATTGATATAGTCTTTTTAATTCTCATTTCTTACAGAAAAGACGTGTACAATAGCTGTCGAAATATAGGAAATTCACGTAAGTTCTACGAGTAGAATTATTTTATTTGAAAACAGTCCTACTCTATTATCTCGTTATTAACTGGGAATTTAATTCATTACATCTGCTTCATATCTATTAATTATTAAACTCAGTTGAAATTGTAATTAACCATAAAATAAATATGTAAATAACATTTTTTAAACTTAATATTACTTTATATTTTTATCTTCACGTTTACAGAAATTACATCAGCATCATTTTTATAAATGCTTTTCGAAAATGAAGTAATCTTATGCCATATTTCAATTATTTGTATACTAATAAATAAAAACTTGTTTTTTTCTGTTTGAGTTTATTTTTATTATTTTAAAACATTCGTTTTTTTTTTTTCTTTAATGTGATTGAAAAGAATTATAGAGAGTTTTATTTAGCTGCATAGTTATTTATTATTGTATGAAATCAAATGCATCATACTGATACATCATACCGGCATAAATGAGTCATTTATCTTGAAAAGGCTATCTTTTTTTAAAATATCACACGTATACACATGAGGTATGAAAAAATAAAAATTCGCAAAGCTCACCAGTTACAAATGTACTTTATGTGTCCATTTGTGACGTCCACTATAATTGAATTCATTTCTTAGATCTTGTAATAAACAACAAGTCTCCTTGAATTGTTGAAACAAACAAAAACGTTATGTTCACATGGCTGTTTTTTCCATACTCTCTTCTTTTAAATTCTTTTCTCATACTCTGGAAACGCATTAAACATTTATAATATATGAACAATTAGCATGTTCAAGGGCATAGAAACTTTTGCTTTCTCCTGATTTTCGATCGGTACTAACTTCTTGTAATCTCTCATCTGCTCCGAACGAAAACTTACTCATTCTGCAAAACGGAATAGACAAAACGAATTTGATGTGCTTGTTGTAACTTGGATTACGATTACATGCCAATGCAATATTAATAAAAGACACTTTGAGAATTACAGAATTTTATGGAAATTTTACCAAAGTATATAAACCATTATTAATCCAAACATTTTAATTTTTGTCTCTAGTCTTAAAAGATTGCTAGATTTTATTAACTTCGTAAGATAAAAATCTATTTACGTTTATAAACTGAGAATAATTCACAGAACCACGCAAAGGAATCTTTCAAAAAGGAAAATTTAATCTAAAAAATTGTGACAAATATCTTCAGAAATTACGTGCTTGTGTTACGAGTAGCAGGAAGCCATCAGATAACATTGAAATTACATCACAATGACGAGAGACTAAGAGAAGAATATATTAGGAATAGTTTCAAGGTTTACCGTAAGCCACACAGTGCCATAACCAAACTTATGAGGAAAAAATAACGAGTTTTTAAGGGTTTCTAGGAATGTGGACACATGCAGACATTATTTGTGTACTTGGAATAATACAGTACCATCTCTAAGACTTTGGAAAAGTTCAAAGATAATTGAAACATCAACAGACATTATAACATGGATTCGCCCTGAGTTACAACGCCGAGAGATGACCAATACTTGACAATAAGTGTCAAAAAAAAAATAGATGCAGAGCAGCAACAGATCAGTAATTTTAATCAGATTTTGCCACATCTACCACAATTTTGAACTAAGCTGTACGAACAGTTTTGCACATCATTGCTTACATATTCGGCAACTTGTCAAGTGTGTTTCACTCACTGCAACATTTTCACGGTAAGCTTGGTGTAGCCATACGATTAGATGTTACTTTCCAAGAAAACTACTCCTAAAACTTGCAACCAGATTCACGTTTGATTTTCTTACGGAAAATGTTAAAGTCTCTTTACACTGAGGCAATATCAATGAATGACAAAATTGTGATGGTGCAGAACTGCTCGTATGTGACGTAATTATTCTGAATTCCAGTTCAGATAGCACTGTTCACAATAAGAGCCATAACACGCCTAATTTATAGGGATATCAGTCTGGAATAACATCTGTGTGTATATATCATTCGTACTAAAATTTATGTTCATGGATGACAATACCAGTCTCTACAAAAGCAAACAGCTTAGACATTCAATTGAGAATATCATCACCTGGTTTAAAATAGCTAGCGCTCTCCCTAAGTTAGAATTCGATGAAGCATACATTCCGCAACCCCAGACACACATTCCGCAACTTCGAAACTCGTTAATCGCTAGTAGGTATAATCCTTCACAAAATTAGTTCAATAACTTGATACTTTATATCCACAGACATTGTACGATTAAAAGTTTCAACACATTGAAACCAATCATCTTATTAACCAACGTACCAGCCATATGCATTATAAAATTTCTGTAAGGGAAGTGAATTTTACTATTACTTTTTTAAGGGCATATGGCGTATTTTTATGAACATTTTCATGGTCTGTCATTTTCCAAACATTTGCTTTTAGTTCATAAATTGCTTATAAATAAGTTATTTGGCTTCACTTTTCAAACTTTATTTTCGCAAACTGCCATAATCCTTAATTTATATTTGTGATTATACACCTAAGTCTGTTTTTACACGGTCTTTTTGTACACGGTTTTGATATAACACGGTTTGAAAATTGAATATTTTTAATTTTTTTACACGATTTTATTCCATTTAGCACGATTTGAAATTTTATGTACTTAAATTTTTTTTGTCAAATTTAATTTTTGCGAAGTATGTTCATATCACAAAAAAGTATTTATGAAAGAAAAAAGTCTGAAACCATCGATAGTATCGATAGTTTGCGAACACTAGCTTAAAGATTTAAGTGAATTCCCCTTTAGCGCGTACAAACAAGTAGGGGAATTCCCTTTATGTGCATACAATAAAATTTACTGGTCAGAGCAATTGAAACGT
>JAPDSC010109616.1:128053-197917 GCA_026290005.1 Latrodectus geometricus
TGAACTGTCAATGCAATAAGACGTGTTTGGTAAAGAAATTTTTTGCAGGCAAATTTGATTTTCCATTAAATTTAATTTTAACGCATTAAGATAAAAGGTAAGCCAAAAAATATTTTGTATTTATTCAGTTATTTATGTTTTTTAATTTTGTTAAATATTTTATGTATCCCTAAAAGGAAATGTCAGATATAAAACTAAAACGAAAGGCAATTTCTTTGGAAACCAAGATTAAAATTTTAGATCGCCTTCGAAATGGAGAAGGCTCAACTGCTCTTGGTACATTTAATTTATATTACTTTTAAGATTAGAGTGCATATCTTTTTTATCATTAATTACTATGCTTGTGAAAATAAGCATTATATATTTGATTTAATAAAATAAACATGAATTCTTGTTCTTAAAAATTCTTGTTTTTCACTAATTTTAATAGGTTTTAGAGATTAGGAACAAATCACCCATTTTTGTATAAGATCAATGTCTTTTTTTACACGTTTTTTTTTTTTTTTTTTTTTACACGGCTTCTTCTGGAACCAATCTACCGTGTAAAAACAGACTTAGGTGTATTTGAGTTTTTTAATATTCTTCTCTAAATGAATTTCTTGTATTTCCTGGTTACTTTTCAGAATTCTATTCAAAAACTTCATTGATTAGCACAAAAATATGGTAAATCAATAATTTTTATCTTTAAGTATACTTTTTAAATTATAAAATAAAGCGCACGAGTTAATAAAATAGCAGAACTTAACTGATACTTTTAAGATTGTGTTGTGTAAAGTAGTTTTAATTTTTTTAATAAATTTACTTTGAATATGGACAAATAAATATTTGATGGGAACATTTATAATTAACCTATTATTTATTTTCTTCTGACTTTGTTGAAGAAATTAATTTTATAAAAAATTTCAAACGACCATTGGGAGTAATCAAAAGCAATTGAAAAACAGAATCAAAAAGACTAATATGGAAAATTTCTGTTTTTGTTCCTTTTTAATATTGCTTCTTTTTAATACAACACCCGTGTATTTAATTTTCATCGCGAGAAAATCTGTTAAAATATTTAAAATGAGTTTTTGTTGTAAAGTTTATTGAAATATATAAAATAGAAATTGTTAATTTTTAAAATAAAAATAAATATAAACAGAAAATATTTTATTTGTCTTCGTTTTATACAATATTTATTTTCAATATTTATGTTAAATTTATTTGTAGTCCATAAACGGTTTTTATAATTTTATAAAAAGCGGAAATGTTTATAATACTAATAAAACATTTCATTTTCAAGTATTATCAATAAAATTTATCTGAAAAAATATTGATTATTAGTTTTAAAAATTGAAGTTTTTTTAACTAGAAGTTCATAAATACTTGAAAAAATGAACAAATTAAAGAGAACAAATCACTATACTTTAAGTTTGTCAACAGTCATTATCGTTCTGTTTCTTTAATTTAGCAAGAAACACGACTTCCGAATATTTAAATTATTAAAAAAACTGAAAATGATTTTACTTTCAAATGAAACATTCTTTTCATAATCCTCTCAATTTTTTATTCAATGACAAAAAAAAATCTTCATTCCAGCTATACAGGGAAAATTTTTTGCCCTTTTCAAAATACAAAAAAAAGTAATTGCTGTTAATTTAAAATTATTAATTGCCATAAAAACAAAGATTTTATGAATAAAACAAAAATTATCTGAAGGCCTTAGGAAATAAAATGGAAACAAAAAAAAACTTGGTTTATTAATAACTTATTATTCAAGAAATTATATCTTCTGATTTTTTAATCTTGATTGGTTTCATTTAAAAGATTAATCGAAAACATAAAAAGTTTAATTAGCACATTTTTAAACATTTATTTTCTTTTTTTTATGGCCAGGAAAAAATGTTTACTTTCATCAAATAAACAACACTTTCATGAAACAAATAATGATTGTTTTTCTTTCACACATTTTTTGAAGCAATTTTTTATTCAATTGCAGTTTAGCAAATTAACTTATTTAATTAAAAATTTCATTAATTGACCCTAATATCAATATATAAAAAAACAAATTGAGTGAAATTCATTCAAAAATTAAAAATTCTTAATTTTTCCATAGTATTTTAGTTATTTAATTACAATTTTTATTATATAATGATAGTAAAAAATTTCTTCGTTTCAGGCATTATTTAATCTAAAAAGTTAATTAACATTTCAAATTTTTTATTTTACTACATTTTAGAAAAACTATGTAAATATACTGCTATTATTTATTAACTAATAATAATATAGCTTTCTATTATTTTTTAAATCCTTGGTTATATTTTTTATTACAAAAACAGCCATTTGGATCAGACAATTTTTAACCATAAATACATAATTTCTCTTCTTAAGTAATATTGCAACAGGAATTTCTACAATTTTATATATATATATATATATATATATACACTCTTAGTACTTAAAATAAAATTTGTTCTCCTTAGCTTCAAATTTGATTGTAAAACTAAAATCATCATGTTTATAATTGAATAAAATAGTAAATTATAACAAGGTTTAACAATAAAAATGCAGTGAAGAAAACTATTGATATTTAAATGGACGTGTTTACCTTGCGAACCATTTTATATGAGAATATTTCAATATTAATGTGACTTAAAAATTATTTTTCGTTCCTTAACGATATATATATATATATATATATATATATATATATAAATTAGCACATTTATTTCATGTTTGTTATTTAAAATTGCAAAATAATTAAAATATATTGCTTTTATTTTAAATACTTGTGATTTCTAACTATGAAATGTCTGTTCATCCAATCTCTTATAACGCCTTGTAAAAAAAAAAACTTATTTTTCAAGGCATTAATTATATTATAAAGACTTAAATTCTTATAATTATATTAAAAAGATTTCTTATGGAAAATGAAATAAATCTATTTTCTTGACAAACAATGTAAGACGTGACTAGTTTATTTCCTTTTTCAAATAAGTTTTGGAGCAGAAATTTTCAATATAAAAGGTTGCCATTCAAAATAAACATGTTAAAAAATATTGTCAACTTAAACAGAAGTTTCTAAAAACATTTGTTGAATCTAGTCTAATTATAATGCACTGAATTCATTATATTTGAATTCAGTGCGTTTTTGAATGATCGTATTTATTTATATTAACAAGAAGTCATATTTAGTAATCTGACTTCTTGGCGTATAATACTTGTCTTATATAGAACTAGTATTTAAATTATATTCATTAACATCCATTGTACTATTCATTAAAATCTAATTTTATGCGATGTCCTAGATTGATACATTGAAATGACAATAAATAATCTCTGTACTTGAATTTATAATAGAAAAATATTATGTATGGTTTTAAAATAAAATGAAAATAAAAATTGAACAATACCTGGTTGGAAAGAAAAATATTATTGGTGATTTTCCTATTAAATTTTAAAATATCCGTTGAAAATATTCTACACTAAAAGAAAGAGAAAACTGTCCAAAAATGACTGAATCAGTTTAAGATAAGAATTTTCATTAATAGGATATTAGTTATAAATGTCCTTATTCATTTTTTCTTTTGCATTTGACTATAAAAAAATAGTATTTTTGATTCCAGATATTAACATTAATAAAATGCTCCATATACTTTATATGTTTCATAATAAAAGTACTCAAACTTTTGAAGAGAAATATGCAAACATTATTACTGAATCAAGAGCCTGAAGTATATAAGGAATAAAGTATATTTTTTTATATATATAAAAAATACAATATATTAATATATAAGGAATAAAGTGTAGTTAAAAAAATTAGTTTTCCTTTAAACACTTAGTACCTTTTGCTATAATTATATTAAACTTGGTCATTATTTATCTATATAAATATATCTTAACCAATACTTTTATAAATATTATATTTCCTTTTTTTACACCTTCTTTGAGGAACATTTAATTCTAAATGTAAGGAATCTGGATTTATATACATACAGTTTTGCATTAATAGACAATAAATACTTTTTTTGATTCTTGTAAATTGTTTTCAAAATTTATAGTATCAATCTTAAATTATAAGATTTTATTAATGGCAAAAATCGCATGTATCTTTATATATATTATATATAATATTGCTCATAGGGGTGAAGAAAGGCTAATCATAAAATACAGAAAGGTCACCCAAGCTTATAATGCCTTATAAGAAGTTTGAAATAACAATAGGGCATTAACACATTTTTTCAATTTATGTATTTATTTTACTTCTATATTTATTTGCAGTTTTTCAGATTTGGAATTTAGTATCTTATCTTGGTAATTTTTAATTTGAATTTATTCTTATTCTTGGCTTTATTTGTGATCCCATCCTTATTTCTGACTTTTTACTCGTCAATGGATTTATCGACTTGTGGTCTGAATACTGTCAGACCATCGGAAATAAGTAACATTTATTTGCAATTTTAAAGGGGTGAAATTTGGTATTTATGGCAACTGTAAATTTGGTATTTTCCTAAATTCTTCTATTTAAAACTTTTTATGTATATTCGTTATTTGTTCTCTCTTTTTGATGTATTTATATTTGTTCCAAATATTAAACAATTTTCCAATATTTGTATTGTAATGCTATTTAAGTTGTTTTTGCACTGAATGTATTTATATACTTATAAACTTTGTATACGTATTATTTCTCATCATGATATTTCTAACTAGACCTACGTATATATAAATATATTTGTCTTGTGTCAATTGTATTAAAAAATCATTTAATATTTCTCATCATATTTATGGTTTTTTTAGTTCCTTCATCAATGCCAGAATTCCAGTTGAGTGCTATCGATGGTATTGACAAATGTAGACAACTCAAGTTAAAGCTCCAGAAAATTTCTGAAAGGAATGGTTTCATCAGGTAAAAAACAAAAAGATGTTTTTCTTTTTTGTAGGGGCATGTCAAATTACTTATGAAAATAAATTGAAAAGCTTTTTGTATATACCCATGTTGATTATTCTAAAGTAAAGATTTTTTGATTCAAGTGTTAGAAAATACATAAATTCTCTCTTCAGAGTATACATTCATGCTGAATAATAGAAGCCAACAACGTAAAACAAATGTTGTTAAGGCAAGGGGTGTGGCTTTTTCTTACAGGTACTCCAGTATCTAGCATCAATTTTTGATGCCCTTTGTTAAATAAGTCATGAGTTCTAAGGGAATTATTTTACACCAGAGATTACTTTCAAATTAGGGGAAAGCTTCCTCTTATTATCAACAACTATCTAAAATTATTATCTGTGGAAATCAGTTGTCAGTCAATGGTTCCTACGTCAAAGATTTTGACGCATAAAAATTAGAATTCAAGAATTTGTATTATATAGAGACAAATTAAGAATAAATTTTTCTCCATATATTCTAACATTACGAAAACTCTAAGCAAAAAAAGTGTTCATTCAATGCGAGCTTACATTCCTTAGAAAAAGAAATTCATTCATATTTATAAAAGTGAAATTTCTTCTTACAAAATAATTTTCTAAACAGTGAATCGACAAATTTATAACTTATCTTATTTGATTATATATTTCAATCTTTGATACATTTACGTAAAAAATAGTTTTTATTTGTATTAAGAAATTTTAATTTATTTTTTCATATATGTTATTAAAATATTATTTGCTAATTTTGATATTTTAAACACGATGAATCTTTGATTAAGTGGGAATTCGAACTTACTACCTTCTGAAAACAAGAACAACACTAACCAATCAACCCATCGGGGTCTTTTCTCCCTCTGTGCAAGATAATGAGTATTTACTTGATTTAAAAGATATAAAATTCAGAGATTAAATATTGATAAAATTGAAAGATTAAATTTATGTATCCAAACTAAAATGTGTACAGTGTGATTATCTGAAAAATTGCAATATTTGTATCACTTCTGTGAAAAAGTTTTCTTTTCATATTAATTTTGGTTATCTCCTCCTAATTACTAATGGTTACATCTCAAGAATGTCATTCTACAAGCTATGTGATTAATTTTAATATAAAACAATCTGTCAAAATGATTTAAATTTAAGAAATTCATTTTTACTATTGAATTAAATATTTCTTTCTGACTCGTAAATTGAAAATTCTTTATATAACTCATTTTTTTAATTTATTATGTCAAGCATTACTTATGATTATAAATATAATTATTTAAAGTAAAAATTTGTAATTATTAGAGTAAAAATTTGTCTCATTTCTAATTTAGTTGTATTTTATACGTTATTGATGTGTTTCAACGTAGTATAAATTTGTAACATAATTTATTTAAAAACATTTACACCAATATAGATAAATGATATTCGCCCATCAACAAGCACCATATAATTTTGAACCAAGGTTAAAAACGAGGTCATGCCTAAGTTGGCATTATCCTTTCCACATTCACACCTCACCATCAGAAGGACGCGTTATAGATTAACAGACTCGTCTCCAAACCTGAGATTCAGTCACTCAGTGAGGGAGAATGTGCTTACCCTCCCAATCACTGCCCTCGGCAAATGATATTTCACTTTACGGACCTTAACGGGAAGCGGGATGAAGTTAATCAGCGATTGGAGCTCTTGTAATACAATAGAAAGATAATGCGTATCAGAATCAAAACGTCACAAGCGATGTGAGCTTTCACAAAACGCAGTTAAAGACTGGGATAAAAGAAGGGAAAAGAAGAGAGGATACGCAGTTAATTCATTGCAAATACAAGTGAGTTCTTTCGTGAAACACACTTAGGGAAAATTCACACGTGAAAGTATAATGAAAACTGGAGAAGAAGCGAAGTGTAATTATATAAGATGTAACTATAGAATTCTGAATCAACAAGTGTCGTTTTACGAGTTTCGAAAGCCTTTCAATCCATAAATACAGCTTTTCTTCCTGATGCATGATGGCAGCCTAGGAAAGCAAGTACAGTGAATGGCCTATATGTATCATCTTTTAGGTTGACCAGTCAGCTAGTGCCATTTCTCAGCAAATGTATACGACAACGAGATGAAAATTGTCGCACTTAACTTCACAAAGCCTATAGTTAGTAGCCTGTACTAGACTCTAGCTAGCTTCTATTTATCTGATGTCCTGAACGTTGTATACCTATAAAAATTGGTCATAGGCATCATCTTTGAAAAGAATACGGACGTCATCCTATATTTTAAATTGATACATGGAGCACATAACCTGAACATTTTATCAATGCGCCGTGTCCACTTTAAAGGTGTGAAATATTTCAGTGCTGTTAGCAATTCTTAAAGTTTGTTGATTCAGGCCTGAATGTGGTTTCATTTCAAAAATATCACCGAAAGTGACCATCACTGGTCCTAGAGTCGTTTCCTGGGAAGAAATTCGGTAACTGGAGTGCGCTATTGTATGGAAGTATCCTTTCCCATTTACGTTTGTTCCGAGGCGCTATTGTAGCAGATATTGTTATGGATGTTAATGCATGACCACACTGGATTCCTAATATTCAATAGCTACCGGGAATAGAATTTATACCTTGAATGAATTGGTCTTGATTTAAATCACATAGAATATATGTTGGATGCTTCGGAGAGACAAACTGCATGATTACAACTTCTTTGGGACACCCAAGCAAGTGCTCATTGAGTAACACTTTTATCTCTATAACGTTGGGCAATCTGGTCCTGAGTATAAAGAAATGGTATAAGGCTACTATTTCAGTAAGATAAGGACATATCCATACTGAAGAATATTTCTTGTTCTTCCTCTTCGTCAGAGATTCTTATGTAATACTATGAGTTCAATAAAGCCATTTTTATTTGATTCTGTATTGTACGCATTGTGTTTATTTTTGTGCAACAATGTTTTCTTCATCTTGAAAGTATAAAATGCTGTCTTTTGTATCTGAATTTCAGGTATCTCAGTTGTTTTCACGGGAAGTTATGGCAAAAAAACTATCACTTGATTTTTACATATTACTGAAACTTAAGCAACAGGTGGTTTTTCTGCCATAACTCCGCGAGAAATCATATGAGGGACATAAAATTCAGACATGAGACACATCATTTTGTACTTAAAGGATGACGAAAGCATAGTTGCACAAAAATAAATACAATGCATACAGTATGGAATCAAACAAAAATAGGCTTTATTGAACTCACAGTATTCCTGCACGAGATCATCTGTCCAAGAGGAACAATAACAGACAGATGTTCCTTAGTATGGAATGTCCTCCCCTTACTGCAATGGTTGCTTAGCACAGTCTCCCCATACTCAGCACCAGATTGTTCAGCAGTTCTTAAAGTAAGAGTGTCCATTCCTCAATCAACATCTGTTTCAGTTGCTGCGTGTTTACCGGGGAATGCAATCGTGGCGCAATGTGTTTCCGAAAAGCATCCTGCACATGTTCTATGGGATTTAAATCAGTGGAGTACGCTAGCCAATCCATTCGGGTGATGTCTTCACTTTCCAATAGCTGCTGAACAGCATGAATCCGATGTGGCCGTGCATTGTCATCCATAAAAATGAAATCTGCTTCAATGGCACCTCGGAACAGAAACACATGGGGAAGGATTATCTCTTGACAATAGGGATCTTCGGTTACAGAACCTCTGTCGAAAACGGTCTGCATAATGCCTTCTCAGAGGAGAACTCCAGGACCACCATAATGGTCTCTTTTCGTTATGTTACTGGGATGAAACCGTATCCCAACCTTTCTCCAAATCAACTGGCGTTGAGAATCGCTTGTGGCACTGAAACGACTTTCATCAGTGAAGAGGACGCGACTTCATTATTCAGATGTCCAGTTTTTTTGGGCTCTTTGCACCACTCTAAACGGTGCCGCCGATGGCGAGCTGTCAATGGAATCCAGCGTTCGAGACGGCAGGCAAATAGGCCACCTTTGTGAAGGCGTCTAGACACAGTTGCTGAGCAATGGCACTAGCTGACTGGTTTCTGCTTTTTTTTTTTCGCCTGCAGGCTTGGCCAGCGTACTCTCCTGATATAAATCCCATAGAAAATTTGTGAGATGCTTTGAAGAGATGCATTGTGGCACGATTGCATCCACCGGAGAAAACGCGGAAACTGAAACAGATGTTGGTTGAGGAATGGGCGCTCTTACCGCATGAGCCGCAGGACAATCTGGTGCTGAATATGGGGAGACGGTGCGAAGCAACCATTGCAGTAAGGGGAAGGCATATCCCATACAAAGGAACATCTGTTTGTCATAGTTCCTTATGGAAAGATGATCTTGTGCAGAGATACTGTGAGTTCAATAAATCCTGTTTTAGTTTGATTCCATACTGTATGCATTCTATCCATTTTTTTGCAACTATGATTTCGTCATCCTTTAAGTACAAAATGATTTGTCTCATGTCTGAATTTCATGTCCCTCAGATGATTTCTCGCGGAGTTATGGCAGAAAAAATGTTTGTTGCTTACGTTTTGCACACTAGTGTAAAAAGCTTAATGCCGACTTGATAATCAAACTTATTTACTTGCTTTATTTGAAAATTTTCAAAATCATTATAGTTTAAAATGCTTCATTTAAATTTTTTTCTGCTGAATATTTCATGTAATGTGCAATTTTCATTTTCCAGGTGCTACAGAGTGATTGTTATCAAACTAGCAAAAGGCGACTCCATTTCTATTTTACCTCGGAAGCCAGAGGAAAACAATCTGACATCTTATGAGGACGTCCATCAAAATGGTATTGGAAGAGGAGCTTATTTGGCAGAAGCATTCGATCAGTAAGTCTATAATTTTCATTGAAAATGCGAATATATTCATCAATTTATTTTCTTGATAAAATATACATAGAATAGTCACTGGGAAAAACTTATGGGCTTTCATATTTGTTATTATGTACAGTAAACGATGGCTTTTGCGTATTGTAGGACCAGATTAAATAATTCCCTCCAATTATTCAATTATGTAATCATCAGATAGTTCTTATGGCATATTTACCAATTATATTTAATCTATATTCAGAAAGTCTTGAAATGAAATTTTGGTGAGCAAATCAGTTCTTTGTTGAAATTCATGGATGAGTATCTCATCTTCACTCAAGTCATCAGGTTTTTGAATTTCTTCGGTCATGGTGGTAAATAAGTCAAAATATTGTTTTCCTATTGCAACATTCTAAGCATAGAAGGATGAGTGCAGATAAACCTAGATTATTTTATTCATAAAGTGATTTTAAGTCGTGATCAGTCATTGCCAAAGAACTTTACCATGTTTATACTTGAAGTTACTCGGTTGCGTGAACAGTAAGACGGGAGTTAGGTTAAACAATAAAAATACCTCAAGAATTGCTTAAAAAAAATCAAGAATTTTATCAGAATAACAAAAGTCTAAAATCCCAAGAGCTTTCAATTCTCCAGTGTTCATCCAAGTTTAAACACAAAAAATTGGAAAAATAGATTGTTAAAAGTAAACAAAAAAAGAATTTTTCAACTTTTTTAATTCGTAAATGGAAATTTAAATTATAATTGAAATAATAAAACTAACAATTAGGGACCAGCCATTTGTTTGTAAAATCATGAGTGTGGTTGTTTAAATTAGAGGATCATACAAATTAGAGTCTACTGTTCTATCTTTACACTATTATTATAGCTTAATGTAATTAAAATTACTATTTGGTATATAATAATATATTTATATTACTCAAACTTTTTCATAAAACGTTAATTTGCAGTCATATCGTTTAGAATTATATTTGGACAACTCTCAACTGTGAGAAGGGTAACTTTCTTTTGATTGATGTTTCAGGTAAAAAAAATAATTAAAATAGTTATTTAGTTAAAATAATTGCATAGTTAAAATATTTTCAAGTGAAGTAATTTTAAAAAATTTTTCCATAATGAAAATTTTTAAATTGATGGTATTGAATCCTATGAGTTATCAACATGTCGTAAAATTTTTTGTATTTCAATAGATACTTTTTAATGGTTATTCTAACCTCATGAATCTGATACAGAAAACATTAGCCTAAAGCAGGCATAACAAAAAATATTTGTGCATAATTTTACTAAACAAATACGTCAAGTTATCAAAACTAATCTTAAGTATAAATAAGTAAATAATTTTAAAAAATCCTCGTAAACTCAACAAGAACTTTTCACGAATTCATAATCTTCTATCAGTAAAAATGTAATAAAAATATGCTCTGCAAACATTCATTTCGAAAATAAATGATTAAATATGATGAATATTTGTTTAGTTTGTACATTTCAAAAAGAAATTATTAGAAGTTCTGAAAATTCTTTTATGATACATTTATAAAGTATATCGGATAAGGAATCAAGATTTGTTGAATATAAAAAATATATTTCGAATTAAAAATAGCACCCTTACTTTTTTTATTCTTTCTGAAGTTTCGATGTACATCACAACTTCTTAAAATGTATGAGATGTCAGCTGTCAGCTTTTTATGACGCTTGTTAGGAAAGAGGGGCAACATATCTTTTATTCCCACCCTAATGATTGGACCAAATAAAATGAATGTGACAGTATATTATTTTGACATGTCCCGGTTTCAAATTCATTTCATTATATTTCCTTTTATTTATTTAATTTTTATCAATATTTATATAAAAACTTGCATTTCAAAGAAAATCTTATTTTTTCACAATTCAAAAAATCATTCCTTTTACCATCCTGACTACAAGTAAAATATCTTCTTTCAATCATTACATTCAGTTTAGTTTGCTATTAAAGATTTATCGAGAATAAGCCACATTGGCCACAGTTTTCGTGAATACTATCTCTCTGTGTGAGGCCCTTTCCCAACCAACAATACTCCAAGTCTTATGCCCTGAAACCTAAGGGATTTAGAGTAAAGAAAAGCATTCTTTTAGGAGAAGAGGGTCTTTCAACGGGTAATCCTCCCTCAAGATGTAGAAGCTTACTTTAAAGCCAGGGACATCTTTCTTCACGTCCGAAGAAACTTCTTCCTCGAAGTCATACATGTTTTTAAAGAGATAACTCCGACCCTTAAGTCCCATTCAAGTGCAGTGTCAGAGCTGGGTGACATTTTTTTCCGTGTTGAGACAGTTTTTTTATTTAAAAGCTATCTTTGTGTTCGTATAAATCCTTAAAAGGTCGATACATGTCTGCTTGATTAATTTCTTGATTTCAATGTAAAAGAACTTTAAAAGAACGCGATAAAAATAGATGGAGTGGCATTTTTTTAAAAGTTTTTTTGGTGTCTAAGTATTGAAACTTAAGTGAATTTAATGTATGCTTTGCTAGCAAATATTTGAAATCTTTGCAACTTAAATCAAAATATTTGGTAGCAAAATATTTTAACGTTTTTGATAAATTTTCTATAGGATTTTCTTTGGCAGGTGTCATTTTTAATCGAGAACTGTTCTATTCACACCATTCCACAGTGTTTTTGAAATAAAAATATTTATAAGGAACACAATATTGGAACGGGTATTACATTAATTCGAATTTATTGTGCCAATTAATAGAAATGTGTTCCCAATTAGTTTGGATTTGTTGTATACTGCGTATATGTCTCTTGAGGTGGTTATTTTAAAACCCTTTGAAACTTGAGAAAAATCCTCCTTTAAGATTTAACAATTTGAATGCTCAAAAGATTGTTTTGTTGCATTAGCTTTATATTGATTACATATTACATAGATTATACATATTGCACGTCAAAGTTCATGCATATCAGTATGGATTAATGATAGATGTATTACTCAAGTTTTATCCACATCAGATGTCAAAGACGTAAAAGAAATCATATATAAATTTTTTTGCTGTGGACATATATGCTCACACTATATATTTGAATTATAAAACTTTCCTACGTCAAGAGTACTTATTTTGTTATAACATCTGAACATTGTTATATCATTTAAAATCTAATCAAATATTTAAGGGCATAGAGTTTTAACTTCCTAATCTCGAAACAAATTTAAATCTTATTGAAAATTTAGCACTTATCTCTGAGTCTCTTTCTTAATTCAAACTTTAGATAAACGGTTAACATTCTAAAGTAAAAAGGAAACTTTATTATTATTTCTAAAATACATTAGAAAAATCTCTTAAGAAATATTATCACAAGAATCAAGTCCAGACTTTCCTTAAAACTTCACTTGCTATAACATTTCGCCAAAGCATCAGATAAATTCGCCAAATGGCACTACTGATCCTAACAAAATACAACCAATTACAGCATCTAACCATCATGGTTTTTAGTTTTTTACTTTCATAGGAAATTTTAAATATTTAAATATATATACTTTTAAACTGAAAGTTTTCAATTAATTTTTTTTTCATAATTTTAGATGTTATCTACAAAAATGTCGGTTCATCAAAATTTGCTTTCGAGAAATAAATAAGTATCTAGTTTATTTATCAGATT
Organism: Latrodectus geometricus; assembly: GCA_026290005.1. Lineage (NCBI taxonomy): Eukaryota > Metazoa > Arthropoda > Arachnida > Araneae > Theridiidae > Latrodectus > Latrodectus geometricus. The sequence goes on from JAPDSC010109616.1 coordinate 141,394, forward strand.
CAAATAATGTAAATGATAAAAGAGAAAATTCAATCATTGATATTGTTTGGTAGACATTTCGAAAAATGTTTCTAACTTTTATTCAAGTGTTTTTCTTATTAGATAACATCAAACGTTAGGTTAAGACTCTCTCTTGATCACTGAACTAGAGATGTTATTGTAAGTAACCCAAAACAGAAATGGTAATCATTATATAAATTTTTATTCAATCATTAGAATTCGATGACGCAATATCGCGCTTTGAAAATTGTTCTAAACCTCAACATTAGCATCCTTTTAACATCGCAGGTGTGGATTTGTATTTTTGCTGACAGGTTTTAAACAAAACAGTTTCAAAAAGTAATTTGAGTAATTGTTTTAAATTCAAAAAAAGTCATTCTCTTTCAATTTTTTTTTACCAAATTTTATAATTTGCTCTTAAAGTTTCATTTAAAGAGAACTTTTCCAGCAATATCAAAACAAAAGATATAGTTATATTACTAAGCATTATGTTGATACGAAACGATTAAGTATAATGAAACTATTTTTGATTTAGTTCGTACCTAAATTATTCACATCAGTCAAAAATTAATTTATAAAAAATTGAATAAGCAAAAGTTATATTTGTAAGCTGGATGAAAACTAAATCATCAATTTTAATCGCTCAAAATTGATGAAACATAAATTTTCCTTTTCATCAAGGAATTTCTGAATAAATCTCAATTTAAAACTTTCTTCATATCATTAATTTAAATACTAAACACTTACAGAAGCACAAAAAATTTTTTAAGCAAAATTGTATACTTTTTGATAACATTATATATTAAATAAGTTTCAAAAGTCATATGATCTGACATTTGAGTAATTCAAAATTGAGGAACTTTCAAAACAAATCTTGAGATTAAAGATAAGGTGCCAAAATATCAAAATTTACTTTTTACTCATTATCTAAAAATTAACATTTTCCTACTAATAGTTATTGGAATTTCGTCCGTATTTCAATTAAAACCGAAATATGATCTTAATTTAAAGAAACAAAAAGTTAAGTTTTCCAAACTAGAAAAAATGTGAAAGGAAATTTTTGTTATTAATTTCGATTTTAATTTCCTTTTGGTGTATTTTTAAATTTTGGGCCATTAAAAATGACGGCAAGCTGACGTTATAGTTATGTTATAGTTCCTTTCGGAATAAACTAAATCCAATTAATTATGTAAATCAATAAAATTATAAATTAGAGTTTTAAATTGAAAATTTATATGAATGATCTTTAAAAAAATTATGGATACTTAAAATATTTTTTAATTAATTCTCAATGATTATGTATATAATTGCCAAAGTAGAATGTTGTTTAATGTCTCTTGTATCCTTGATTTTTCTGACATAACAAGAAATCAAGATTGCCGAAAAATGGTAAAGCCCGCTATAAAAATCATTAAACTCAAAAATGTGCCAAATGGATCATACAGCATTTGTGCCCGTGAATTTACAGTATTTTTTTTCTTGGAAAAAGGAAATCATTTCTTATAAAAGTAAAGAAAGTATTTCATATAAATCAGAAGGATTTTGGGTTGTTTTTATTAAAAGTAAAAATAACTTCAAGCTGATACTATTTTTCTTGTTTTCATAAAATGAATTTCGCCTTATTTTTTTCTATCGCAAAACATAATTAGAAACATTGCTTAATTTCTTTCAAATTTGGTAGTGTTTTATTTAGGCATATATCTAGGAAGTACATTGTTTATATTGATCATTTATATTTACGTATTTATAAATATAACTGATCAATATAACATCATTACATTTACGTATTTATAAACTATCCCTTTCTTGAAAACTATTGATAATTTTTATATTTTCAATGAACACATAATAAAAATAGACCTGCACAACTAAATATCAAAAGTTTGATTATTGCATAGCCTAGTCGCTAAAATGATATACACTACTGGCCATTAAAATTGCTACATCAAGAAGGCGGCATGCTACAGACGTGAAATTTATACGAAAGGAAGAAGGTGCTGTGGTATGCAAATGATTAGCTTTTCAGCGCATTCAGACAAAGCAGGCGCGAGTAGAGACACCTAGATCGAGTTAAAATAAGGAAATTGCTCAGCCGGTTCCTCATACACAAATTGGATTTGAACGTTGTTGCCTGGTGAAAAGTTGTGATGCCTCGTGTAAGAAGGAGAAATGCGTACCAGCACGTTTCTGACTTTGATAAAGGTCGAATTGTAGCGTACCGGGATTGCGGTTTATCTTATCACAGTATTGTTGCTCGCGTCGGTTAGGATCCAATGACTGTTAGCACAATATGGGATCGATGGGTTCAGGACGATAATACGGAACGCCATGAGGGATCTCAACGGCCACCTATCACTAGCAGCCGAGAAGACAGGCATATTATCCGCATGACCGTAGTGGATCGTGCAACCACGTCACGAGCCGTGAGTCAAGAAACGGGGTCGTTTGGAAGACAACAAGTGTCTGCACGAACAGTTCGACGACGTTTGCAGCAGCATGGACTCTCAGCTCGGAGACCATAGCTGCGGCTTCCCTTGACGCTGCGTCATAGACAAGAGCGCCTTCAATGGTGTGATCAACGACGAACCTGGGCGCACGATGGCGAGACGTCATCTTTTCAGAGGAATCCAGGTTCTGTGTACAGCATCATGATGGTCGCATCCGTGTTTGGCGGCATCGTGGTGAACGCACACTGGCAGCGTGCATTCGTCATCGTCATACTGGCCCATCACCTGGCGTGATGGTATGGGGTGCCATTGGATACGCATCTTGATCACCTCTTGTTCGCATTGACGGTACTTTGAACAGTGCACGTTACATTTCTGGCGTGTTACGACCCGTGGCTCTACCCTTTATTCGAGCCCTGCGAAACCCTACGTTTCAGCAGGATAATGCCCGACCGCATGTTGCCGGTATTCACGAACCTTCCTTGATACGGAACATGTTTGGCTGTTGCTCTGGCCAGCACGTTCTCCAGATCTTTCACCAATAGAAAATGTCTGGTAAATGGTTGCCGAGCGACTGGCTCGTCACCAAACGCCAGTCACTACGGTTGAAGAACTGTGGCATCGTGTTAAGCTGCATGGGCATCTGTACCTGCATAGGCAATCCAATCTCTGACTCAATGCCCAGGCGTATAACTGCTGTTATTACTGCCAGATGTGGTTGTTTTGGGTACTGATTTCTCAGGATCTATCTATCCAAATTTTTTTTAAATTTAATCACTTGTTATTTCTAGTATAATATATTTGTCCAATAAATATCATTTTGTTATCTGCATTTCTTCCTGGTGTAGCAATTTTAATGGCCAGTAGTGTATTTTAGACTGATAAATGGTAAGTTTATGAAATTATAAAATTATACATTTATTAAATAGGAAAGAAAAATTTATGTTTTGCGTTAATAATGCTTTTTTGCATAAATTACCCATTGGGACAAAAAAAATCAAATAGAATTTAACTACATATTTGTTATTTTAAACTATAATACAATGTATAAAAATATTTTAAAATCTTTGTTGAAACATTTTGCCTTTAAAAGGTATTTGAGTAGGAAATTGTTTTATTTTTTTCTGTATTTAGTTCATGTATTAGTATTAGAATCTTTAACTGCTTACATCATCATTTTGTCTTCAACAGAAGAAGTTATCAGTAAGACTTAGAAAATTCTTACACCACGTGTCATAAAACACAACTACCATTATATAAAATTATAGAACATTACGCCAATTACTTGTCTGAACATGATTTATTTATTTTCGTAGTTAAATTTGTTTTGAGAAGAATGAATATTTCTTATTCACATAATTTTTGTGATAGCCCTTGAAAACACTTCTAAGAAACTAAAAAAATAATTGAAGTAAACATAAATAATTTGAGAAATATGCTTACGAACAATATAATTATGTAAAGATTTATGAAGTTGCCAATTGGTTAATGGCGTATTTTTTGTGGTTCGCAAATTTGAATTTCATTAAAGGGGTGGGGTTAACACATTATTTAAAACTCTTCTCCACACCGCAATACATCTCCTGAGAAATATAAAACTCTACAAATATTTAACTTTTGAAGAAAACCCTAAGATATAAGAAACATACTGAATGTAAGTTTACATACCATGCACACTAGTCACAAAGCCAATACTTCATTTTGGTGTACCATTGTGTCACTGGAACCAACATCAAGAGAGTACACAATTAGTGTAGTGTATAGAGTACTCAAAAAGTGCTTAAATAGCAGTGATTTTTTCGCCTCCCTCAGTAAACACATGGCATAGGTACCCGCTTATAGGGTAGGCAACCATTCACAACCTATTTATTCAAAGAAAGGATAAAGACAGAAGAGAGAGAAAGTACATACATGCCCAAACCCGGATTCGAATCCAGGACCTTCCTATCGGCAGTCGGGCTCGCTGACCACTAGACAGGGTAGGCGAAAATAGCAGTAATATAAGTGTTAAATAAAAACAAGTTCATCTTAAATAAGAAACCTCAAATTTCCCAGAACGATTCCTAATTCACGGGTGTAATAGCACAAAATTATGATATTTAAGATTTAGACCAATTCAGCTACCAATATTCATTATAAATCTATCAGATTTCGGAATTGATCACCTCTTGTTAGGTTTTAAATAACTGAATATTATTCACTGTGAAGAACGAGTCTGCGAGTATAAATCTATAAACGATTTCCTTTGTTACCTTTATCTTCATAGGCTAAATTTTTTTATTAATGCAAATTTTTCATTGATTTATTTTGTTTCGTACGAAAATATGCTTATATTATTATGGTATTATTTATTTGTTTTTGAATAGTTAAATAGCTGGAAACAGTGCGAGCACAATTGAAAATAAATGAGATTTTAAAAAATGTAAATATAAATTAATATATGAATACTCTCAGACAAGACTATCAAACACGACTGGAAGGACATGACTAAATTAAGCTTTCATTCAAAAATAAATCGTCGGTTTTTACCAGCTGTTACATACAGAATGATTTTCAGAGACTCATATATTCCATGTCAACTTGGTAGAAAAAAGAGGAAAAGGAAATCCGAGCGTTTTGAAAAATGATCAACTCGGATCTGTCAAATGCAAGTTGATCGATGAGTTTGCAAAAATCAAGAATAACTCCAAAAGGGCTCTAAATGGTATGAATGATACCATGAAATAAGATAGAGCGTGCTTAATAAATGTCAGTTTACTTTATTTGAATTTTGAAACCTCAACTATAAATAATCATATAAAGTGTATAAAAAATGGAAATGCGCATCTCGAAAAACAATACAAAAACGAATAGTAGTTTTAGTTAGAAAAGACTGAAAATGTTTTTGGTCTTTTAAATCATCGTGAATTTGTAAATTCATTGTGAACTACATAAATAAGTATTGTAATTACATTTTTTTGTACTGTTTATATTACTTGGGATAGTTCTGTTCAAGTATTGTGTCGTAAAATTATGAAAAATATATTGCAATAAATGCTATACACCAAACTAAAATAAAGTGATTCTGGGCTGTTTAACACTATAAACGATTTTTTTTTTCTACTTACAACAAATCTACTGGAGTTTTAAATAATTGTGTAGTAAGCATAACGTAAAAAATTAAATCAATATCATAAAAGTTACCATTAGTTCGTACGTGTGTATACAAGCAACTTTAAGGGTTACGCTTAAGGGAAACTGAATCATATTTTGTGTAAATGGGTTAAGATTATACTTTCGGCTAGAAATATCCAAATGAACATCTTTGGAAAATCATTTGAAAAAATACCAACTAGAAATTGTCCTCAAAAAGGCATTTTATCACTATTACTTCGAAACCTGATATAGTAGTATCACTCATTTAAAAAATAAATAGTAGTATCACTCATTTAAAAAATGATTACTACACACAAGACTATGCAGATGACATTGCCATACTCTTCCTTGGCATGGATTTTAACATAACTTGTTTGTTGGTGCAAAATGTATTAAGTTATCAACTGGTACCAAGCGTGGTATCTGAAGATCAAGCATCAGAAGATCACCTTCATACCAAAGAAAGAGGAATCCAAAACAAGTGAGCTGGATTTTTTCATCCCAGAATATTTGAAAGTCCAAATCAATTTAGCCTCTGTAGTGAAATATTTGGGAGTATTTTTTTATCAAAAGTGCACTTGGAATAAACACGCTGATTACGAAATTCATCAAGTAAAAAGGACATTACGATATGCAGTCGTATGCTTCGTAAAAACTGAAGCGTTTAGCCAAAAATGGTGTTTTGGAGGAATAATGTAATTCATAACCTATACCTTAGTGGTCTGATGATGCAAGGCTAAGTAGAAAATTGTGTGGGGAACACTCAATGATTGGCTTGGTTATGTATCAGGTGCTATGACCTTTGCGCCCAACAGAAGACATAGCACTAGAGATTATCTTAGATCTAACCATTCTGGACTTTTTTTTTTTTTTTTTTACAGTACTACCAGAATGGGTGCATATAGAATGATGTTTCAGAATCAATAGACTGACATGCTCACTGCTAAAGATCATATAAGCATTGCTAGGAAAATTCATGAACCCATTCCATTGATGAAATAAATAAGGAAAATAATAATAGTACTATGCCATTAGGTCAACTTTAGGTTATGGTGTTCAAGAAATTTTAAAATATATATAATAAATTTAATAATTAACAAATTAATAATTCAATTCATTGATTTCACGCATTTAATAGTGAGGAAGATAAACACATCGTTAAATTCAATTTTTTGATACTTATCATGAAAAAAACATTCATCAAAGCTATTATTAATTAATCTATTAAATACTTCAGTCAAATTAAGGCAATACTTAAATCATTTACAATTATATATTCAGCTGCATTTATTTATATTTTAATGTAAAAACAAAGTTTTCAAAATCCCTGCCTGTAATTATATATCTTTTGAAATTTAAATTTATTCATAGCATTCTGCACTTATACAGAAATTATAAATTTCAATGTCATTTGTCAAACAGTGGATAATCAATTGTTTTGATTTTATGTAAAGAAACTGAGTCTGAAATTATAATTCACAACAGAAATCATCTCTAGGGATAATTGGAAGTGCTACTGTTAGAAGGAATTCTTTTTTGTAAAAATTCTTCTGAATTCTAAACATATCTATTACGAAAAAATTTGAATATTTTTTTTGTAAAAGTTAGAGAGATGATTTTTTAATACTTTTGCTGCATCAATGAAATTTTCTATCGTCTACATTATCGTTATGATTGTATGAGACATGTATGGAAATATCTCTCAAATTTCAATTGTTAAATACTCCTTTGACGTTTCTACGATACTATTTCTGTTTTAAAATTATTTTATATGCAGATTATTTACTGTAAAGGATTTTTAAAAAAGCAACAAAATGAACTAGATTTATAGACCATTTGGATTCTCTGCTTGATGACTCAGCAAAATTCAACCTTTCCATTTGTGTTTCAGGTGACTTTCAAAGACATCTGATGTTGGCTTTATCTCTTTCTTTGACTACTACTATACAAAACTATCTTTCACTGTTAGATACAATTGGAAACTACAAATAGTTTTACTTGTAACTAGACTAAAAATATTAAAAATATTAGTTTCCTCGTGTAAATAAATCATCCATTAATGATTATGATTTCCATTCAAGTAAATAAAAATGTGTCAAAAACAACAAAGTTGTACACCTCATTTAACAATATGGTATAATAATGTCTATTGTCTTGACGATTGCTGTTTTTATTTCTTTTACCTTTATTTTTTTTGAATCACAATACATCAGAGTTCTCAATACATATTCTTCCTTATGAATTAAATTTAATACAAAATGATCCTTTTCTTTTTACTTCATCTGTACAATTTATATTTTGTCCAATATTAGGATAATTATAACACAAATTAAATTTAATATATTTATAAAATAAAGCAATGAAGTTGTACATCTCATTTAGCACTACAGATATGTCTATTGTCATAACGACTACAGTCACGATTATAATTCTTTTACTTTTCTTATTTTTTTAATCTATCTTTCTCAATGCATTTTCTATCTTCTAAATTAAATTTAATACAAAATGATCCGTGAATTTTTTTCAACCTCATCTGTCTAATTTATATTTTGTCCAATATTAGGGTGTTTATGTCACAAATTAAATTTATTATATTTACATTCGAATGAAAACTAGTTGAAGTTAGTGATTTTGAAACAAATTTTTCATTCGCCACTAAAGAATAGGTCAAAATGTCGCCAAATGTTCCACCCACAAATGCATAAGTGTTTAGTGGGAAAACACACAATGAATCACTACAAATATTATCTTTATTTTTTCGCCGAAACAATTACATTTAGTAGTGTGCTAGAGTTGGGCGCGTCCGGCGTCAAATTTTCATTGCTAGTACGCTCCGGGGCACGTGACTTTTTTATCGATCGAGCTTGGAGAGAACACAAATGTCCAACCAACACTGTGCGAGAGAAAAAGGTGTGTGTGTGTCTGGAAAACCCCCTTTCTTCGTCAGACCATCTCAGGTAAAATGCCATGAACACGTTGACACTTATTTCGGCCATCTGACTCATTTCTTGGGGAAGCAATGAGCCAAACTCCGAACAAACAGTCAAAGCAGGTGAGTAAGAACTCGTTTTCGCTTTTATATCGTTTTCTACCGAATTTTATCAGTGATTAAGTGGCAACAGCGACTGTGATCGTCTGCCGTTTCATTGAGAAAGGTAACGGCGAGATGCAATCGATAGGTTCTTTTTCTTTTACTCTGCTGGAATTCTAGTAAAAGTGCTGTAGGTGCATTCACCTCGATGTCGTTTTTATATCTCTCTCTCTCTCAACATGCCCAAATGCATGTAGATTGGCGACAAATTAAAAGGCTAATCTGATTTTCAATTCACATGTTTATGTGAAGGTCATTTATGTTTTGCTGATTAAATCGAACTTGATTTTCTTTTAAAAATCCACAAAATCAATATCAAACCAGCATTGTCAGTTAGTATTTACACATTTTTTAAATTTTATACATTTAACACTTAATAAAAACTTCCAATTATATTAAATTTCAACTATCGCAAGTAGTTTATAAATTACAATTATAAACTACTTGATTATTAAATCATAAAGTTGAAATTATTGTAAACTGGTTAATAAGCAAAAACTCTAGCTCCTTAATAAAAATTAGACCCTAAGTGGCAAAAAATTCAGTACGAATAAATGTATTCAAGTCAAAAGAACTTAAAAAAAATTATAGCTAAAATTTTTTCTGTGCTTTAATTTCTTCGTGCATGTTATTTTTATTTTTTTTTTCTTCAAAAAAATATACAAGTCTAATGAAAATAATCGATAGATTTTATTTGAAATACATTCTTTAAAAGCAATATCCTTTTTATCATCACGTTATTAATTCAATGTTTTTTTTTTTAAGTACAAAGGTACTCTAGAATTCCTTAGGAAACAAATTTCAGTTTACCAGAACGAAATTATTTATATTATAATGTAAGAGAAGTAATAAGTTCTAAACAATATTTTCTAATCTTATATTAAATACTTTTTATATTTATAAAAATATATTTTTATAAAAGGTACTACTTTAAAATGTTGTTTAGAATTTGTTATAACTTCTCTAACAATCAATAATTTTTCTTCTGTTTACTGAAGAAAAATGTGAAACTAAAATTTTCTTGAGAAATTATAGAATTATATTTTTGTTCTTTATTAAATGAAAATTTGCTCAATGTAAAAGGAAAAATTACGTATAGCATAGATAAAACAATTTTCTTAATCTTAATGGAAACATTTTAATCTTCAATTAATGCAGTACCTGATTTTTGTATCTTTAATTTGGAGCACTTTACACAACTAAATTGTATCTAGTTGTGTGATTTACTGTAATAGTTTCTTCTTTCCAATTTCTTCAGCTTGAATAGATTAATTATGTTAATAAAATTAAAAACAAAATTCGAGCAAGTTTTTTAATTTATTCCAGAGCAATTATAATTTTTACGAACTTTAAGAAATATACTTTATCTTATTGATTTAATAAGAATCAAGCAAAAATACAAAATAAGCAATTTTGCATCATAAGTAAATTTATTTTTAAGATAAAATGGTGTTTTACTTTATAATTTTTACCTATTTTAAAGAGACTTTTGATATATTTCACGGATATTATGTATGCCACTTATTCCATAATGATTAAGTAAACATTTGGGAAAAAGCAATTTTGTATAATAAGTAATTTTTTGTTTTTAACGAACATGAAAAGGTGATATTTTGCTAAGATATTCAGCTTGAAAATATATGGTTCATTATAAATTGGGCTTTGATTTTAAATTAAAAAATTAAGAATATCTTTTGTTGTTTAATAAAATAAGTGTCAAATAAATTTGCAAGCAATAGATTCATTATCTTTAAAAATATTTCAAATTTTAATTCACATTATTTTTTTTTACTTTAACTCTTTAGTTAATAACTAAAAGAAATAAAAACCACCGAAATCATATTTTACATTTCAAAACGATACAAATCATTTAACATTGATTTACTGCATGGTAATAGTTTCTATAGTCATATTAAATGCTTGTAGATTTCATGAGAATCATTGAAAATACTTCATAAAGTTTAAAATCATTTGAAAATATTAATACCTTATCAAAAACAACAAGGATATATCCTTAAAAATTAATGCTATTAAAAACATTTGACTCAATTTAAAAAATAATGAGAATAATATCTTTATTTTTGTTTTGCAGCGAGAACTTTGTCAGTGAGGTGGTGATCGGCGATGGAGAATTCAGCCTGTGTGACCCCCGGTCCGAACCCCCCTTTCGAGTGAGGAGGTCCACTCAGGAGGAGGTCGAGGAAGAGGAGAGGACGCTCAGAGTGTACGATGGATCTCTTGATCCGGACACTAACTACTCTGGGTTCGTCGAGGTCCAAGTTTGGGGTCCAAATGGGCAGGTAAAATAACCGATTTTCGCTGGACTTGCTTTAAAATTTTTTTTTTTATCTATTTTCCATATTATGAATATTAAATACATTTTCGTATTTGCCTTCAATTATAAAATACTGAGTATTGTATAAGAAATTCGAACTAGTAGTAAATCATCCAATAAGTCAAAGTAAGTTTACGGACTGGCGGATAGGATTCTGGAAAATATCAATGATTCTTCCGTTATCATTTACAATCGTTGACAATCAGCCTGTGTGTTTCTTAAAAGATTTCTAAGTTAAAATACATTTTTCCACTTACGCATACATTATTCATGCCAAAAACAGTGATAAAATATCCAGGGTTTTTCAATATTCTATGTGACTGTCTAGTTTCAATTGTACAAAAAAAATAAGTAATATATTTTCATCTCGCATGAATGTATAGAGATAAAATGAGCAATATAAAATGTATTTATATTAGATGAGAGTCAAGTAATTTTCATAAAATTTATTATGACATAAATTATTCCTTTTGGGCCTTCTTAATATATAGATTAATATATCGAGGTCCATCAATGATTAATATCAATCATTTGATAGGTTGTTTGATAAGTTGATAGATATTTGATTTCTATCAGCCGATAGATATACCAACGATAGATATCAAGTTGATGGGTTACATAAAATAGGTATATGACATGTATAAAAAGTATCAGATTTTCCTTATATTTTTCGTATTCTTAAGAAATTATTTTTATGTATTATTACATAAAGATTTGACCCAACTTACATTTATGTCCAAAGAAATTTTTCTTTTATTGATTATTTAATTTATATTTATCAGACACGTTTTAAATTACTTCTGGTATATTCTACCAAACTATAATGGAAACACTTCTAAGCATATCAGATCCACTTTCAGTGGATTCCCTCTCACGTTGACATCGAGGGTAATGAGGTTGCTGACACTGGCCAAGACGGGTGTTGGTGATGCCACTGAGTCCGCTGCATTTCTTACCTACTTGAGAGTTAAGAACCAATTTAAAACCATATGGCTAGCTCCTCCAGTTCATCACTAGTATAGGAACAGTCGCCCAGGGGGTTCTCTAACTCTTGTATTCAGTAGGTAGGATCAAACCGCACTCATTCGTTTGCTCAGTGGACACCTTAAAACTGAAGCTCTCTGGGGGATCTAAGCAATTTGAAGACTGTACCTAGTGTTTTATGGAGATCTCTCCTGAACACGTTCATGCTTGTCTACGCCTCTCCAGACAGGACCTTACTGGCAATCCACTTATAGTTTTAGAATTCTTTAGGGTGCACAGTTTCATGGGTTTGATTAAGCTCTGCTAATCTCGGGGATGAGCAACAACAACTTCTAAGGATTTATTTGGAAGAATATTTATTGAAAGAAAGCAATTATCAAACAGACTCGATTCTTATACTAATATAGGCTGTTATTTCTTGGTTTCAGTTTAAACCAGAAAAACATTACATCGTATTAAAGACAAGCAAATTGCACGATCAATGACTTTAAAATAAATTATTGTATTATAAACATTATTGCCAAAAAGAATAAGATATCTAAATGTCACAGAAGTATAAATTCAGTATTTATTTAATGCTGAAATTAGAATTATACTCTCATGCACATTTTAATACTACTAAAAGAAGTCATTTTATACTCAGTTTTTCATGTAATATAAAGAATGCGTAGATTTACTTACTAAAATATCTTATGCTAGAGTAGGAAAAATAATAAAAATACTTGTCATAATTGAAATTAATATTATATTTATCATTTTTAATATATTTTAATGTTTAAATACATTTTAATAAAGTAATTTGCAAAATAAATAAATGTGTTTGGTGTTGCATAAATTTCCATTTTTCTTTTCTATACCTTATCTTTGAACGTTTCTCATACTTGTATAAATTTAACGAAAAATTTAAAGATCTATTTACCAGTACTTTTATTAATTTCATTTTTATCAGCTAAGGTATCACATACTATTTTTTTATAGCTAATACAAAGTTATTCGATTTAAATAAAGGATTAACTCTATTAGGCGTGCAAAAAGCTCTTATAATAAACTGTAAAATTTTAAATAATTTGAATAAAAAATAATTACAAAGAAAAGAAAGAAAGAAAATAATTGTTTTCATTAATAATAACTTTGATAGCGTGATTAATGTTTCTTAAGTCAGCTACGATATTAATTGTATGCTTGAACCATTGTTATAATAATTAAAAAATACTTAATTATTTTCATAATTTATTACATCGATTTACACTATAATATTCTCAAATAATGGTTTTTCTCAATGATGTAGTAAGCATATACTTAAATTTGTAAAGGTAAGTTTTCAATATTTTTATACTAAGATATTTTCTAGATCATAGAAACTGTTTAGAATATCATAGCCAGCATTATAAATCAGCTTCCAGAATAAGAAAAATAAAAAAGTGTTAAATCGATATTTCATCTATATTAACTGCATCATATTGATGTCATATCGATACAACATATATCAACCTAACTATATAAATACACTTCTAAAGATTTCCCACTTTTCTAGAAACTCAAAGTTAAGACGAAATTTCGAAAAACTAGGCTTAAATTGAAGTGATCTACTCCATGCAGAGTATTCGATAATGATTCCCTTTAAGTAATTGGAAACAATCCATTATTCTAGTTACCTCCAGGGGCTTACAAAATTACGGCCTAAAGTGAAAATCAATAATCTGTTCCCCTTAAACAGTTTTTAATCAATAACTAAGATTTCAAACCCTTTTTAATCAATCAGGAGGACATCTTTCTTAGGACAGAATCTTTTACAATTTAAAGATTAACGACCTTTTCTCCTAGAAACTGTCAAATGTGTTTGAAAAATGGAACTCCGTTGACGATTTGAGCATTTAATTTGCGGCTGCATAAACAGAAACATCTGAAAAGGCTGGAGATGCAAATTTCGGGTTGGCAACACTAAAACCAGGGAAATTTTCTCTGCGTTTATTATGATTTAATGAGGACAGTAATTTTAGAATATTGAAAATATAAATACGATAGGAAAATAAAGGAATTTGAATTTATTTGATTTACAAAATAAAAACATACTTTACATTATTTAATAAAAAAAACTGCACTTATTATGAAATTTTGTTCTTTTTATAATTCTCTAGGTATAAATCAAATTCTATTTGCTTTTGATAATATATAAATCAAAATGGAGAATAAAAAGAAATACTGATAACAATAAAATATTCTTTTTTTCATGATATGCAAATAAAAATTGATTGTAAAAAAAAATACTTATAATAAAAATATACTTTTTCATAATATACAAAGAAAAATTGAGAGCGTTAAAAAAACTAAAATTTTTAAAATACGTAAAATAAAAAGTAAAAATTTGTATTCAAAAATACAAACAAATAATATATGAATTTATATTACTCATTTATAGTTAAACATTTTTATGCATAAAATAAATATACATAAGAGAAAAATTTAAAAATCATATTTTACAAGTAATCTACTTTTTTGTTATGTAAATAGTTTAAAAATTTTATAAAATTATTAATTATATTTAAAATGTTTATAAAAACAATAAAACTATTTAAAAAGTGCATTTAAGAAAAAAAGTTCTTGTAATTTCTAATTACATGTTTCCTAAAATATGTTGTATTGTAAATTTAAAACAAAGATAAATAATCTAATATTTTCACAAACCCATTTTAGACAGTTATGAAGAATTTCACTCGTGAAGTCAAAGTTGCATCGACGTCATTTTAATTAAAAAATAAAATTGCTTGGAGATTGATACAAATATTCTTTAATTCTTTTATATAAAAATAAGTCATTATTAATTCTTCTTGCATACCAACTGAGAAATCTTTATTTTTTATGTAAATTAAATTGCTAATTAACAATTCAATTTTCAAATTAGTCTAAAACGTCTGATAAAATTTTCTAAAACATTAATTTCTAGGTTTTGAAAAATCTCCATACGCCTACACTTATATTTCCTTAGCATTTTGTAAATAACTTTATAATGCAAGAATTATTTCCAAAAAATCAATGTTACAGAGATACTGGAAATATAGTTCATATAAATAAGCACATGTACTATTGAATTTAACAGCCAATTCCCATTATAATTGGTGAGATAAAATAAATAATTAGCAATAAAACAATAATCAAATTCTGTATTATTCTATACAATGACAAAAATACATGAATAAATTAAGTCTATATCTTTAATAAAACAGAAATAAAATCAGATTAGTATAATACAGTTTCCCAACTACGAGTCTAAATATATATTTCTCTACTATTATAATTCAGGTTTAAGAAACACAAATTAGAAATTTTATTTCTTTGTTTTAAGAAAAATTCCACTGACTCTTAATAATTTAGCTGAGTTCTGTATTGATTTTATTAGCATTCCTTGAACAAATGTCACTGAACATCATTTAATTTTTATAAAATCGTAAAAATAAACATTGTTTTTTTTTTTTTTTTGTTATAAGAAAAATTAAAATGTCTCCTAATAATTTGACTGAATTTTGTTTTGGTTTCATTGACTTTTTCCTTGAACTAATATCAATAAACATTATTTAATTTTTTTTAAATCGTAAAAACAAAAATTCTTATTTGTAAAGAAAGATTACAGTGAGTCTTAAACAATAATTTGACTGAATTCTGTATTAATTTTATTAACTTTTTCTTTAAACAAATATCACTAAACATTATTTAATTAAATAATTTAAAATCGTAAAAACAAAAATTCTATTTATTTGTTTTAAGAAAGATTACTGTCTTTCTTAAAACAAATATATAATTTGACTGAATCTTGTATTAATTTTATTATTAACTTTTTTCTTAAGCAAATGTCACTAAACATTATTTAATTTTTCAGATTTTAGCAAAACAAAGTGAATATTTCAAGCCTGTGCAGACTAGTAAGTGTTAGTATCTACTTTTCCCTTTATTTTATTTTATTTTTTTTTTAGAAAATTTTAAAAAGCATGATCCATTTAATTGAAATTTAATTTTATAAAAAAAATTTATCTGTAACACAATATCAATATTTCCTATTTAATTTCTTAAGTCTATTTTTTTTTTTATGTACGCACTTAACTCAACAAAAAATATGAAAAGTAATTTACTTGAAGCATTATTTTAAACAACAAAACAAAGCAGGCCATCTGGTAATATCAATATTAAAAAATGACTGTTATTGAGTTCTATACATAAAAATAAGCTCATAAGTTTATTAGAACCTTTTTCTTTAAATCAAACAATAAGTTTTTTATTTAATCTATTCCGCAGCTGATTATTCAGCGATCAGCGAAAACAAGAATCGATTTCACGATTAGATGGCGGGAAAATAAAATTTTTTCGAGTTTGAAGTAAAAAAAAATTAACACTTATGCGAGCATGTTTCGATATCAAGATGCAGAAATAAAAAGCACTAAATCAAAATGAATATTTTTTAGTATATTAAGTACTCTCTAGGACGAAGCAGGAAAACAAGATCAATATTTTTAAATTATTTTGTTTATCTTTCGATAAACCTAAATCAAATAAGTATCGTTAAGGAACAGAGAATGAAAAAATTTTTCCATAACATTTTTTATTCAACTTCATAAATTACTAAATCCGTTACGATGAACTTTTCCTTATATTATTCTTCATAAGATTTTAGAAAAAATAAAATAAAACTTTTCTAAGGAGCGGTTTCAAAAGCTCGAATAGTATAAATTCTAAGGGGATTAAAATAATTCTTGTATTTTCTAAAATTCTGACAATCTTTTGCTTTCATAATAACGATTTTTATTGAAGGGGTAAATGTTCGTAGTTAAAAATTATATTTATGAAATATGAAAATTATGACCACACAAGTTTACTGAAGACAAGTGTTTTTATTCTAATTTATTCAATGTTTACGTTTATTTTTCTAAGAATTTCAAAATTCAGCTGCAATAATTTTAAAAAATTTGTTTCTGAACATAGATTATTAACACTATCGTGTGTTAAATTTCCTATGTTGTTTAATGTTTCTAACGAACACAAAAGTCACTGTTTTCATATAATTTAACAAAGCTTATTTGAACATTTTTAATCATTTTATTCAATAATTTAAGATTGTTTTGTTATCCATTAAAATTAAATACCATAATTTTTTTGAGAAATTTTACAGCTCAATATGAAAATAACAAACGTTTTGAACGAATAAATTTTTACGATATACCATAAAACTGACTTCAGAAGTTATGTAAAATATATCATTCGAAATATTTCCCTAATTTTAATTCCGTATTTAGATAACGAACATATCAATCTTGTAAAATATTTGAATAATTTTCTTCCACTCTTCCATACCTATAATAATTTGATTTTGTAAATAATAACTAACAACATTGTTCGGTAATTTTTTTTCATCTAAGTTTAAGTAGTTTTTAACTGAAATAAAATTGAAATTCATAAAATATAAACTTTCGAAAGGTAAAGATTTCACTAAAACAGATAGGAAAAAAATTTAAACAAAAATAACTAGCTTTAAATTCTATAAAATGTTTTTTTTTTTTTTTTTTAAATTTTAACAATGTTGTTTTTAGTGCCAGATATGACAAGATATTTTATCTCTAATATTCCAATAACTAAACCTAGGATAATGAAAAAGCATAACAATTTGTTCACATGAACCTAAATGAGTCTTAATATAAATTAAACGTGTGGAGTATAGTAGTAAATATATCCAAATCTTATCCATTTTTATTTTAATGTAAGTTTTCGTTTTATTGATAATAGAAGAAAATGTTTATCTTGTAGGTTCACTATCATCATCGGGGTCGAGCGCAGGCACGGCCCCACCTGTCAGGCCAACGGATAGCCCCATGACATTCCTGTTCGGCGTCATCTGCGGTACGATTCTTGTCGTCCTGGTACTCATCCTCGTCATTTGTCTCATCAGGTAATGACCAGAATAATTTATCAGAATGTGGCAACAGTCAAAACTCATGAAAATGTTCGAAAGTATTGCTTGATAAGTAAATTTATGAAAATTTTTGATTCACTAATATTTAATGAATTTTCATCATATCTGATCAGTTCATTCTCTTCAACTGAATATTATTGAATTAAAATTATCAAATTCATAATATTGCAAATAATGCATTTTTTTCAAACTATTTTTATTACTCATTTACAATAATTAAAATTAAAAAAAAAAATTGTGATTGAAATAAAAGTAAAACTACGAAAAAAAAATTTTACTATTTTTTTATTGTATTGACACAACACGCAGTTGTTTGGTTCCTTAAAAATTCAGATAATTAGAAGAACATGTAAATAGTCCTTGCTGATTTAAACTACCATAAAGTAGATATTATGATTTATTTATTGCTTGCATAAACAATAAAATATTAATATTGAATGTGCTTTACATGCTACATGAAATAAATTTATCTTTACTTATGAATCATTAAGTATTTATTTTTTAATAGCGGTATCGAGAGAGAAATCTCGAATAATGTATAAACTAACCAATCCCACTAAGATATTGAACAACATTTTCTCTTCAACTGCTCACTGAATAGCTAATCCCACTGACAAATTTACTTGTTTTTGATAGGTTTGATGATAATTGCTATATTGAAAACAGCATTTACAGTAAATGTTAATTTTTATGATAAAGATTCAAATTTAAGGCAAGTAACTCGATTAAAAATTCGAAGATTTTATCGAGGATTTGATTTGAACTCCAGTGTGGATATTTTTCTCATGGGTACTGTATTGCATAACGGTCTAAAACTGATGCAAATCATTTTAATATCCACCGTGTAAATTGCTTTTCGAGAAACTTGTCATAGTTAGTGAGCCATATTCAAACAACATAAGGAAGGAAATATATATTCTTTCCAATCTCATGATTTGGATCAGATCAGGTCCATGACTGCCTCTGCCCTCAAGGACCACACCAGGATTTCGCATAAGGTCACTCCGCGAAAAGACAAAGCATTTCAGTAAATGTTCGGGACTGGTTTCTTCTGCACTTTGCAAGTGGGAAAGACTTTCTTCGGGATAATTTTAGAGTCCTAAGATTACCAGATTTTAGCCTAGAAAAGGCTTTCTTATCATGCCTTTCAACGCCAAAGCTCAAAGCATCTCCAGAGCAAGTCACAGTACCAGGGATGAGACAGTGGTACTTTCCAGAATGAATTGCTTAGAGCCCTACTCTGGAGTAAATTTCTCGGAAAGTTAAAGGCTCAGAAGGACACAGAGATAGAGCCTTTTTTAGCCAGCCTGTCAGCGATGTCGTTATATTTAAGACTAACATCTGATGGTATCCATTGGAAATGTATAATGGAGGACTGTGATAATGCTTTAAGTTTTTTTTTTAAAAGAATACCCCTTTGGTCCACAATACTCCTCCAATCTACAAGGTACAGCATATATATATATATATATATATATATATATATATATATACAGAGAGAGAGAGAGAGAATTTTTAATTAAATTTAAGAAAGGAAAATTTGAAGGAAATCCTCTCTGTAGAAATTCTCTTAGATTTCTAAACTTCCTTAGTTTCTTTATTATATTTCCCTAAAATATTCTTAATACTCTCTAACATAAAAATAAACATTAAATACCATAAAATAGTTATATCATTAAATAAACAATTTTGTTTACATTCTGGGATATTAATACGAGGCACATACAAAAAAACAACAGTGCAACGTTTTTTTGCGCAACCAGAAGTTACTTTTACACTAATTAGTGCAAGATGCAGCTCATGTGAATCAACTGAAATAACTTCCGCCGCTGCCTCAAAAATTCTCAAATAAATGAGTGATTCAAAAATCGTAATAGTTTACGAACCAGTGCGTATCATTTTAATTGCTTCTTTGAAGTAAAACTTAACTTGGATCTGAAAAGAAATCGTGGCAGACATCTGAAGGAGATTGTTACTTCTGAAATAACATTTTAACGAGGAGGGATGTCCAAAAGTGGAAAATAATCTTTCCCCATTCATTCCAGTACCAATTACGTGGAACTGACATGTTCCATTTTTAATTGGAAACAGATATTCTAATATTTATATCTCAAAAGTCGAAGAACAAATCCGGGTTCATTTGATGAGGCAATGGCACTAGACATGTTGGAGAACTTTAACAAAGCCATTAAATTATTGAGATGTATTGCGTCGGGAGAATCGTGTACGGGAAAAGTGAAGTAGATTTTGATATTAAAATATTAGATGATATTAATAAAGGCATAAGTTAAATAACGCTTGTTGCAAATGACGACGGAAGTTTTGAGTTGACGTTCGTTTGTAGATTAAAGGTACGCATATCGAAATATTTTCTTACAATAATCGATATACTTCTCGCGAAGTACGTCATAATTAAAATGGCAACTTCCAAATAACAATGGAAAGGAATTTAATAAACCAAATATTTTCAAGTGTGTTATTAATCTGTAGATATTGATGGGATTTTATTTTTCTGCATAACTTCAAATAATTAAAAACACGAGAAATATTAATGTATGCAATATTTGTTACATTATGACAAATTAAAAAGTGGGTTTATACGTTTCAATATTTCTAAATCATTTTATAAATTATAACAAATCGTATTTTTATTATAATATTAATGCATATATAGTTATGAAAACTTTGATTTTAAAAGTTTTAAGCGTTTAATAAAATGAAAAAATTAATAGAATTATAGAAAATCATTTTTTATACTCCACGTCTCATTTTTATAATTCTACATTTTACTTCTATAGCTTCGAATTGCATTTCTACATCGCGCTACATTTAAATTCTATAGTTCCACGTTACATTTCTATAGCTCTACCCTTCATTTCTAAAGCTCCATATCGTATTTCTATCACTGCTTGTCTTATTCTGTAGTTCCGTCTCTTATGTCTATGTCCCTGTAATGTTTTTTACCTGAGGAATATATAAATTTTAATTATGCAAATACGTCAATTTATTTGTTTATTTTAAAACTTCTCACGATTTGGCCACATCGATCACCAGATCAAGTTATTATCATTTTTTGTATGTATCTTTTTTATACACACATACGTACACTGCTGATGACCACCAGAATGTACATTAGTCGCACAGGTTTGTAATGCACATTAATCACCAAACGCCTCGTAATTGTGAACCACAGTCAGGTGACGAGGTCCTACATGAGCTGGCGGGATTCCTCTCCATACTTACACCACACCAGCGGAAAGACTTTGAAGGTCACAGATGAACGTGGACACGTCCCCATCCCACAAAACTCAGCAATTCAGTGAGGGACAATGTGGCCACTCACCCAATCACTATCCGAGGCAAAAATGCTTCACTTGGCCAAAGACGAAGCTACTGATTTGCTTGATTTACATAAAAAACAAACTGTAACATGCATTATTGTTTATGTGATAGTAAAAATAATTTCGTTAAATTGAATGATGTTTTACACCAACATACAAAGCCTTAGCATGTTTCTGGTATCAAATAGCTTCTTTTAAGAAGGGCGCCATGTTCAAGCAGTTTTGTAATATATTTTAGAAACGTGTGATTAAAAAGATTTTATTCCGCTATCGTACTTCGTTCAATAAAACTCAAGACAATTGGAGACAATTCTTTTAAGCCGTTCCTGATAAATTTAACTCAATATAAACTATTATTAAGTTGTATGACATTTGGTACCATAGGTTATAATCGTTTTAAAAGGAAAATATTCTATATAAATTTTATATATTTTAGGAAATTTATATAGATATACTTTAAAAAATTGTTTGTATACTCAAAGTATCAAATATAAAGTTATTAATTATTATTAAAAAATTTCTTAAGCTTATTTAAAAAATCAAAATATTAGTGGAATTTTTTTCATTATAATATTTTAAAAATTTTTAAACATAATATACTATTGAATAAGCAAAAAGGCATTTTAAATTGTAAATATGAATGTAACAACTGATATGTTTTCATTTCTATTTTTAAAAAAACTTTCAAATTAAATACATTTAACTTAAAAGAATTAAATATAATACTTATATAGTTACGAAAGTTTTAAATCATCAGTAAAGCAATAATTTAAAAATACTACGTTAGTGTTTATTGTTTCTTTATCTAAATAATGATGGTACCGTGTACAAGATTAATCTGTGATACCGTGTATATTTGCTTACGTAATATTGATAAAAAAAAAATATGCTAATTAGAAATAACAATGTTAATAATATTTAACTTCCTTAATATGGAAAAATAGAAAGTTGGTCTAAGATCAATTATCAATTACTCCAAAAAAATGTCAAGTATTGAAATCCAACTCTTGCAATTATTTACATATATGATAGCAGATAAATTTTTTTTAAATAAAATATTAATATTACACAAATTATAAAAAATAATCAAAAATATTTAAAACTATGCTGGAAAAATAATAGTGATACTTAAAGATATTCTTATTGTAAATCAATATGCTTCATTAAAACAATGCAAATTGAATGCAACGAATTTTATCAGCATACGAAAGTCTTTTCTTGCCATATCTTTATCATATACTATCAGGTCGTGGAATACGTCTACTTTCAAAAGTAATAATCTCAAAAATAACGGTATTTATTATTTACTTAGTTTTTCAAAACGTAGTTTCAGACAGAGAAATTTAGTCTTACATGTAAATAAGCTAACGTTATTGAAAGCCACCCACCCTGTCCAATGGTCAGCCTGCCTGATTGCGGATGAGAAGGTCCTGGGTTCGAATCCCGGTTCGGGCATGTATATACTTTTTCTCTCTCCTGTTTTTATTCTTTCCTTGAATAAATGGGTTGTGAAAGTTGCCCACTATATAAACGGGTACCTATGGCATGTGTGTATTGAAGAAATCGGACTCCACACCAAATTACAGTTCAGTTAGAAAAAGTGGAGCAGCACATCCCGTACAATCAGCCTATCTGGCACAAAACAAAAATAAAAGTTACGGAAAATTTGAATGATTCCTTTAATAATGAAAGTATTCAATATTGAAGTTGGAACATCTACATTTCAATATGTGTCGTTTTGAGGATACTTAAAACACATTAGTTACATTTGCAAAAAAAAAATTCCAACTTCAATATTGACGATACCCTTTTAAAAATTTAAAAAAGAAAAAAATAGAGTTTATATATATATATATATATATATATATATATATATATATAATATTACATCGACGGAATACAAAAAGAAGAGAATTCAATATATGTTTTTTTTCCCTACTGTTAATGGTTACATATAGATGATTTTTAAAAAAGAGAAAATATCCCACTTCTCCGTTCTTGAAGTGAGCAAAGTTCCGAAACATATATACATCATGGAATAAGTAACTTTACAGAGAGTTCAAATCAACGCTAATTACGGTTTAAATTCATTAGAAATGCCCGAATTTACCCGAATTTTGAAGTTAAAACTACTTACGTTTTTGAATATAACCCGAATTTTGAAGTTAAAACTACATACGTTTTTATTTTGACAGAGACTAAAATCCATGTATGCGTTTCATATTATACTAGAAGCCTTTTTCAATTCAATTCCAATGGAAAACTCCATGAACATACAGAATAAAGAATTTATGTAAACTTAAAGTATTAAATTATATTGTTTTTTTTAACTTAAACTACTACCCCCAAGAAACACAAATGTCCTTAAAAAATGCTTTGTGATCTTCTATAGAATAACTGACCTAAAAAATACGTACAAAAAAATAATTTTTATTACAAATCTATTTCAAATGATGTAAATATTATATAATGGAATCAATTATCAAACCATACAGAAATATTTAAGAACACAAAATTTAACTTACGCAACATAATGATTTAGTTTAAATATTCACCCGTGAAAATAATGTTTTAACTATGCCAGTTTATAAAATAACATAACAAAAGATTTTATGATGCATACAATAAAACATGATACATAAAAAGATGCAAGAAAGTTTTTATTCAATTGCTGTTACATAGTTGATGCTAAAGTAACATATGTTTCCTTTATTTTCTGTGAAAATGTTTAACTATGTTATAATGCCTATTACAATCGAATGCTCAATATGTAATTAAAATTGAGCAAACTTGCTTTGCCATTTATGTGATACTAATGATATAGTATAGATTTCCGTACTATGGCCAGGAAATTCTCAGGTGGCTCTTGAACTCGTCTCATCCTGGTAGCCCTGGTTGTCATCATATGTCAAGTACAATTAAAGGCCATGACGTCGCTGAGTAAATTGAAATGCCAGTTGCTGACAGTACATAAGTCAAATTAGGAGAAAGGAAACATTGCTTGTTATGCTCCTCATATAATTTCTAAGCAATAATTTCAAAGTTGTTTTATGGCCTTTAATTTGTTGCAATTTTCCTTTTGTTAGAAGAAATAAACAGTTTTCCTAATTTTTATTTACGAATTAGTTGTGCAAATGTTCATAGCTGAATTAATTTTTCTTAATTACATAAGTATGGAAATTTCGTTTAAAATTATTCGATTGACAGGACATCACTACATTTCACAAAATAAATTGGAACGAGTTATTAATCAAAACACATAAAATTGTTTATCTGAATTGAAATGCACTGTATATAATGATAAATACTGAAAGATAAATACTTGTTCTTTTTAATAAAAATGAATTTTGAAAATATATATATATATATATATTGAATTGTTTTAAATTTCAAATAATTTTATTGTTAATTGTTTCAAGGTTATATGTTTTATAAAATTATTATATGTTGTCAAAAACGAATAGTTTGATTGCTAATAAACCTAAATATATAGTTAATAATTTTCAAACTATTAAAATAGTATATTTAAAGTCGAATATATCTGTTATGAATAATAATGCATTTTTAATCTGTTATTGATAACTATGGGTTTTAATCAATTATAATAAATCTTTCAAATATAAGCAGTATTTACAATTATGTAATTATTTAATTGATGGTAATTTGTTTCAGTTTGGTTCAAGATTATGAGCAATTGTAATTTAAAAGTTTATAGTGAAACTCTAGATTTATTTTCAATATTATTTTTGACAAGCAAAGTCATTATTTATATTTGCTTTCATATCAACTTAGCTATTAATGTGTGTAACATTTTAATAAAAATCTACATAAAACATTAACGTCTTTTGTCTTATCACTTAAGAAACTCCTTGTTTCACAAATATTGAGAATTTGAAATAAAATAAATGAAACATTTCTATTCATACTTTATAAGGTATCTCAAAATTTTACAGAAAATTCTAAATTTCATTTTCAAACAATAAACAAACGAAACTGCTCTAGAAAAAGCTAATAATTAAATAAAGTGTTACTTTACAAATTCGAAAAAACAAAAACAGTTGCTGACTTTAGATGATGTAATATTCAGAGTTACGTAAGAGTTGGCATTACAGGGTAAAAAAAAAAAAAGTAGTAAAGTAATTTGCCAAAAGAGATTGAAAAATA
Source organism: Latrodectus geometricus (assembly GCA_026290005.1). Lineage (NCBI taxonomy): Eukaryota > Metazoa > Arthropoda > Arachnida > Araneae > Theridiidae > Latrodectus > Latrodectus geometricus. Next base: position 166,847 of record JAPDSC010109616.1, read on the forward strand.
TACATAAATTTTAAACAAAAGATGTTTTTCAATCAAAGCTGCTTATAAAATTTAGTCTCTTGAGATAAAACCAAAATGTTTTCTTTTACAACTGAAGAATGCAAATAAAAAGCATCATTACATAACAATAAAATTTGTTAGATGAAAGAAATTTTAATGACACTGGAAAAAATTTATAAACGTTTTATATTTTGTTGACAGTTGAAACTATATTAAATACAATTTTGATACTAGAACATAAACAATAAATAAATCTAGAAATTTGGAAATTTTCAAAAAAATTTTAACAAGATACTCCTTTTTTTTTCGAATTATTATCTGCAAAGTATTTGAAAATATCTTACATCAAAATCAATTTATAAGTGTTTATTTTTAAATGTATTAATATTTCTCTTTCATAATATCAATGATCTGTGGTATATTTATTTATTAAATATAAATATTTCAAAATGAATGATGATTATCATCAATACCGATGGAATATTGATATTTAATAAATAAGTTAGCCATGAAACATGTGCAGGGTGTTATCAGAATTCTAGGTTTTATTATTTATTTTTATGTTTAATAATGTATAAAATAATGAAAATATAAACAAATACGCAATATTTATGCAAAGGATAATGTTGCATATTAAAGCTTTATTATGTATGCTGTATAAAGTCCTCTTTATATGTATGCTATGTATCTAGGTTTTATCAATGTGTTGTATGTCTGGAACTGATAACTCTTCTTTCTTCCACTGAAACAGTTTTCAAGGACTATTTTCGGTTACCATTTTAAAAGCTTTTTAGAAAATATTGGCTCCATGCGCTATTTAGTTTCTATTCAGAATATTTTTCTTTATCGTGTGATTTTACCATTTCGGAGTAATATATATGGGTCTGTATTCCTTAGGTGTCCAAATTATCTGACACAACACCACGAGAAATAATTTTAGATATTTATGAAGGACATTATGTGTTGGTAGAAAGAAAATATCGAGCATTCGTAACAGTTAATCCAATTACAACCACAACAGCCGATATGTTTTTTCCAAAACCGATATGATATTGACAACCATTTTCATATTTTCCATGCGAAGAAGGGGCAGACACTTGGATGCTCATTGATAAAATCCATTAAATTTTTTAATCTATTTATCTAATCCTTAATATTAGGTTGGGGAAAAAGAAATCCATTATTTTTACGTGAACTTTATGTAACTTCTTTCAGATTCGCTTTGCAAAAAGCTTTAAAACAGTGTTCATGTTGATTTTTAGGTCTTGCCCGCTACGACTCTGACATGCGGTTAACTTCGATCATTTTTGATGTTTTATAGACATTTTCGACGATGCTGTATCCACATGCGAGGTGCATCTCTAACATCAAAAATACCCGAACGGAATCGACGAAACAAGAATTGTACGTAACTGGTTGTTACAGTCTTATATAGGATGATGAACACCTTTCACAATTTTAGCCACCCGGCTATTTTTTTCGCCGTTACAAGAGAAAAACGAAAATGTATCGAATTTTCTGTTTGTTGTCTTCTATTTTTAAAACCTTGTACTCGTAACTGAAATAATCAAACAAAAGACCGCAAGAGGATATTTTAGTGTCAAATGTCACCTTTCCAACGAGCATAAATCTGAAATTGCTTGATATATACCTGATGAGATATCGATCACTACAGACGTCTACCGAAAAAATAATGGATTACTTTTTCCCCAACCTAATATAACATAAGTTCATGTTTTATATTTTTTATATAGATAAAAAAAAATCTAACATAAGCTTATGAAATAATTCAAAAGTTACGGTTATTAATCCTTCTTTGCATGATTTTATCTTTATTGGTGAAGTAAATCAAGGTGATATAATTCCTGTTCAAAATTAAAGGAAAAATGGTTAAAAAAAATCTTAGTATATATTTATAGTATAAATTTAGCAAAAACAATATGAAGGAAACTTCCATTATGCAAAGTTAGATCATTGGCTTAGTACTAAATAGAAGCAAAAGTGAAAAATAACAGAAATACATGTAACAAACCTTTCTTCCATTCATTTTCACTTTTTTAGCAATAGAAACTCAAATATAATAAAACTAAATCATATTGCAACTACAACAGTGGAATGAGACAACTTTAAGCTCGTTTCACTGATAGTGACACTTGCTTATTTTTGACAGCTATGTTTCTTTTTATGCATTGGACATTAAAACATCCGAACACGATCAACTTAAAGTGAACTTGTTCTTTTATATAATTTTTGGGCATTATAGGTTATGATGGAAATGTCCATTATGCGAAGGGTTAAACTTCAACAATTGGCGTTACTGCAAAAATTGGCGATTTTTTTATTTTGTGATATATGGCACAACATCGCAAAAATTAGCGGCATATTTTTTTCCCACGGTTTAATACATTACCCAAGAAACATGCATTTCTAAAGTCGTTTTCAAGGAATTATTTTGAAAATGATTACATTTTCAGCAACTTACCCCAAATTCTGATGTAATTGTGTATTAATAAAAACACAATGCGAATAAATTAATTATATTGAACATGAATTGTCCTTAACGTGTGCCTATATATTTACCTCCTGCTATTTAATACAGATAATATGTATTTCGATTCTAAAACAATCCTTTTCCCCCTACAGACGCCGCAACAGTTGTCCATATGACGGTGAAGAAGGCGAACATCTGGGACTGACAGCTCTTCTGAGGAGGACGGTACACCGCAGTACGCATTTGCCGAGAGGTAATCAATTTTCGCACCTTCCCTTGAAGTTGAGTAGAATTTAACTTCACGAACGCCACTAATGTGGAGGCAGAATCATCTTTGCAACTTACGCGCCAAGTCGATTCTACTCCATCAGCAACTAACGCGTGGCTCTCGATCCGAGAGAAACTGCAAGCTGCAACTTCCGTTTTGATTGACGATAGATATCCCCAGCCTTTGATACGTTTTCGAATCGCGATTATTCTTTTTATTTCACGAGAGAGCGTGCCATGAATTTCTGGATGAGAAGTTTAGAAAGAAAGTTAAAGTGAAATTCAATTTTTAACTTAATTTTTGATAAGATATGACTCAAGTTACAAAAAAAAAAAATTCTTATTTAATATTTGATAATTATTTAACACAAAATTGTAAGAAGATTTTAAATTATAATTTCTTGTCTTAAAACAAGTTGAATTAAACATTGTTTTTTTTTCAAAGAATTTACTTTGAATTTTATTTATTTTTTTAATTAAATTGTTTCTATAATACAATGAAATCTAATTTTTTCCTTGTTATTATCATGCTTATGTACAAAAGATAAATTAATATGATGTAAGATGTTTTTAACTATTCATATTAATACTATTATCCTATTATACATATATATACTATTATCTATAATAATCTATAATACACTATGTAATACTTTAAAAGTTTTAAAGTTTTAAGCAAATCTCTTATCATTGAATTTTATACATACTTTTATTATTTCTCATAATTTTTATTAATTATATCCATTATGTTTGAGTTAAAATGAATATATGTAATTTTTGTATAGACTTTTTGCTATAAAATAATCTCAGGGAATTCTCCCCCGAGATCCATAAAATTGAGAGCAAATGTATGTAAAATAATATATCCAAAGTAATTATGTCAAAGATCTTTCAACACAAAAATAAAATGTTGAAAAATCGAGTACATTCCTTTTGATAGTTGATATGATAATTATATTTTAAACTAAAAAAAATGGAAACAACTTTGTTTTACTATGAATTTTTGCTTATATTATGGTAGAAAAATCCATTATTCTTACGAGAACTTTAAGTCTTTATCTAAATGTTTGTGATTAGCTATGAGCAAATTATTTCAAACTGTTTTGTAGCTGGTCTTTTTCGGACTGCAAGCATGTTGGTCCACTTCGGAAATTTTTGCGATTTTATCTTTATTTTAGACGATGGGCTACTTGTGCGAAGTAGGTTATTCGTTAACATCAAATATACCTGAGTGGAAGCGATGAAATCAAAATTACTCGTAATTGGTCGTAACATTATCAGCACAATTCCCGATTTTCATCTGCCTGTGACTAGTCTTTTTACCTTTATCAAAGAAAAACTATACATATACTGCATTTTTTCTTTGTTGACTTCCATTTTTAACATCCTGTACCTTTTAATTGAATGAACCAAATGGAAAAACAACAAAACATGGTTTTTAGAGAGAAATGTGATCTTTCCAACAAGCATAAATCGGAAACTGTATGATCGATACTGAACGAGATATCGAACATTTCAGTCATCGACCTAAAACAATAATGGATTTATTTTTCCCCAAACTATTATTAATGTGAATAAGATTGAGTCTCGAAATATATCCAACTGTTTTGTTATTTTGACTACATTTAATATTAACTATCAATGTCGACAACTAACAGTACAAGTAGTCCCCAAAATATTGGAAAACTTGTGAAGAAAAGTAACATTAAAGAATGCGCTTCGTAGGCATTGGAATAGATCCCTAGTCATAAGTAATTACATAAAATATACATATTATGATAGTATGAGCTATCTTCAATGAAGTTGCATACATCTTAAATTTTTGCCAATGTCAGTCTTCACTGAATTTCAGAGTGACTAAATTGTGGGAGGTCGATTAGATGAAAAGAAGTTTATCGATATCAGCTTTTCGGTATTTCTGAAGATATAATTCTAAAATTGTGTCAGCATACATACAGCTCAGTAGTGAAAGCTCGAAAAAGCAAAATAGTGAACGCAACTGGAAACTGAGTGAAAAATCACGAGGAGTCAAAGTGGATTTACTGGCTAAAAAGAAAACAATTGTAGCATGAGTCTCCATAAACGAAATATAAGATCACTAGTTCCTTCATAAAAAAATATGCTTATTTTCAATATGCTTGCAACAAATTTTAATGCCAAATATTGTCTGCAGCTGTATCATAACTGCAAACCTTAATCGATTGATATATGAGTGAGCACCAGAATACTTCTCTGTATCTAACACTGAGTTGGCTTTTAACCATTTAGATGGAAGCTGACCGGTGGGAGTCTTCGTAATTTAGAATTAGGGACCAAGCAGACGACCACTCTCAATACTTGACCTGTCACCTGTAAAGATAAAATTTCACACGCGAGCAATTAAGCGAACCTTAGTTGGTAAACAAGACGGATCTTCAGTTAAATCAGAATTCGAACTCACTATCTTTGGACAAAGAACGACACATTAACCAATCAGGTCAGCGCAATCTTTCGATTGATTAGTAAAACTCAGTTATATTGTCCAATGAAACATTTCATACTTTTTCTCACAATAGAACATATCCACATTTAGAAGACCCGTAGACAAACAAATATTAGTTGTCCTTCCGACTGCCAAACATTGAATTAAATATGCCATGGTGCAGACAGCAAGTTCAAAATTTTCTGTTCATCCAGAAATTTCACAATGCCTTCTTGGAGAATAATGCAATATTCCTCTCATTATTATTACATACTTGCATAATATTGACTACCAGGAAAATCCTAGCAGTGTTTCTTGGTGGTCGAGCATCATTTTAAAAAGATTCCTCATATTTTAGCATGTTTCCATTATTCGTACAATTACGAAGCAGTGATATACAATAATGTGATAATCAATACTAAATTATTATTTAAAAAGTTTCTAGAAATGTAAGGATTATACTTTTCACGTTTTGAAACTTTAAATATTTCATAACTTAAATACATATTTTATTCTTAATATTTCAAATAAATTGCAGAATAAGCCATTGTACAATAAGCCGTCGGTGGCCTGGTGTTGCTTAGGGGGTCGTTTTCATTACTGGAAGGTAGTGAGTTCGAATCTCTGCTTATCCGAGGATCCGTCGTGTTCAAAAATGGCGACTGGGGCAGGTGAAATATGTCGTAGTCGCAATATCCTCCATTTTTTCATTCCAAATTAATACCTCTGGGTGTGATAGGAACCAGACCTTGAGTCTTCTCTAGCTTCCTGTTTCTAGGTTGGAAGACCTAAATGCTGCCGCCATCTTGAGTCAAAGTCGTACTTCCATCCACGTGGGATGCTTTGTTCAAAAACGGAGACAATTCTAACTTCATTCGCCCAGTCTCTGACGGATAGGGTTGGCTTCACCAAGTATAAGTAACAACAATAAGCAGTGGTACAACAAGCCATGTGATCCTATTCGATAGTGCTACACTGTTATAACATTTTTACTACCAGGAATACGCAAAATTAATGAAAATTTCAATAGATAATTTATCTTCTCATAAAAATAAATTTAAATTAAGCAATAATTTTTTTCTTTTATGTTAACAGGAAATATATTATTCTTTTTTAAATTTTTCTTTAAAATTATATTATGCAAAAAAAATTCGTCATAAGAATTCCTTTTAAAGCTTTCATAAGAATGTGTGTACAATACCAATATAATAATTCAAGTTTAATTGAATTACGCATATGAATGGGTCAGAAATAATTATGCATAATTTAATGCATTATCATAATTCAATTTAAGCTGAATTATGCATAAATGTATAATGCATAACTCAAATATCCATATTTTAATGTCAATAACAATATTACAAACCATTCATGTCACATTCATCAGTTACTTTATATTTAATAATATGGCTGAATACATTATTTTCAAATAAAATTTATGTAATAAAACCAAACTAAATAATTTTGGAATAAAAATTATTTTTAAAGACTTTTACATCAGGGAATTTTGTTATAAATGCGGTAAACCAAATTATATTAAGATATTATGGATAATTATATAAAATATCGAATAAGTATTCTATAATATATATAACTTTATAATATAAAGATAAGTATATTATGGAATTCCTGCATACATTTAAAAAATAAACTTACAATGTTTAATTGTAATATAATTAATTAAATGCGAAAAATTCGCTTTATCTAACTTGTCATAATTGCACGTAAATTAAAAGTAACACAATATCTCCTGGAAAACAACAGTTTCTGAACGTAGTTCTCTGTTTCCTTTTAGTGAAATAGACGGAAAGATTTATTTTCTAAGCAAGAAACAAAATGAGTGGAACCATTTTTCATTCTATATCCTCCAGATGGCGCTTTAATACCGGAACTTCTTTCTTTCTGCAATTAAGATAGCAATCATCATCAAGCAAGATAACACTCGGAGAACAATCGGGAAGGTAGCAGGAAAAAAAAGCGGGAAAAGGAGAAAAAAAAAAGAAGGTATCCATAAAAGCTGTAGGGAAACATCTTCAGATTCTCCCGATTCCAATCGCCAAGCCCGTTAAATTCTGGCGGTAATTAGGCGTAAAAATGTTGCTTTTATTTTCACGCTTCGTCGATCGATGGCACGATTAATTATATTAATGAGTCTGTTATAAATACTACAGGTTTGCCCTTATTTATGTAGGTCTCGCTACTGAATTCGAAAAGAGAAGTTTTGTAAAAATCCCTTTTTCTCTTTCCCGGAGTGGCAACGTAATTACGGCGACAAAAACGAATCAGAATTCTCTGAGGCCTCAAGTGTCTCATCTAACGCCCTCAAGTGAAGAGAAAAGCTTATTTGTACTTGATGTAGCGAAATACAAATAAAAACCTAGAGGAAGGAATCTCTGTAAAAATTCTAAGCGCTTTTTTTTTCTCTTCTCGCCATAGTGGAGGAAAGTTGAGTCCCATTAACGATCCAGAAAAATTAAACGATAATGCATGTTCAGCAAAACGGTTTTCTAGATCTGTAAACAGTCATTAAAATCATACCGGAAATAAAAATCGCAATTTTGTTTCTTGATAAAACTGTTTGAACTTTTTTTATTTGGACGGTTAACTTCGTAATTACCGATTCTTTCGGAATCAAAAACAAAATTCCGCGAAGTAAAAGTGAGTTTAGTACTTGATATCGGATCAAAAAGGTCTGATCTTTAAAAGTTCTTTTTTTTTTTTTACAATGAGTATTATTTTAGCTAATTTTAACGACACTTGAAAAGATTTATATAATCGAATTTTTGAACACTTATAGGGCATTTTATCTGCAGGAAAAACAAATTTTAACCCTGAAATGTTCAAAAATATAGCTTCAATGCTTTTTAAAACAAATATAACAGTGAAAAATTAAACTTCCTAAGGTTACGACATAGAATGTTTTTCTTCAGAATTTAAAAAGGAATATTAAAGTGATAATTGGCACAGCATATATTTAAAAATCTTAAATTAAGTGGGCTTTTATTGTAAAATGTATGTTTATTTATAATCTCATAACTTTCGGTATTTTTATTCAATGTCAGTTCTTCTGTATTTCTAATAATATTTCAAGTGTTTTTAATTGATTTTACGATCTAATAAACTATTTATCTTTATTTGAAAAACGTTTAAATTAAGATCAGTTATGCGATTAATTCTCTAAAAAGTAATGGTCATATTTGCAAATATTACATTTTGTAAGATTTACTGTAAAACATTTAAATCACTGTATATTTTTTATTCACTTATGGCTATAGAATTACATTAAATGTATACTCCATAGGAATAAATATTAAATATTGAAATATTAATCCTAAGAATCACAGAACTATTAAAATTTTTATTACATGAAAAATGGAATACTGTAAAACTTTTGAGGTGACTAAAAGATTTTACATCGAAACTTTGAATTTTGTTATTGCTAGAAATAATTTTCAATCTAAAAGAAAGTTATTAAAAATAATCAGTCTCAAGGCTGTTTTAGAATAATTTATACTTGGTTTTCAATTAAAATTATTATCATTTGTCATAAGTGTAGACAATTTAGATGTTCACAAAGGATTTCAAATTCATCATACTTTTATGTAAATCCTTCTTTGTCATGACTTCTGATAAATTCAGAAATCATTTTAATAAATTATCAAAGCTATTCATAAATTTTATAAACTTGAAACAATTTAATCGTATTATAAATTTAAATATGTTGTGTCATGTTATGCTAATATTATTCCGTGAAGAGACAATGGCAGATTATTATGCCACCATACTTAAGTTTTCATTGAGGAGGTTAAATCTAAAAGTTTTTTTTTATATTTTTGCCAATAAATAAAATATACAATAACAGCAGAATTATAAGGTACTCATTGTTGGAATGATTTCTATCTTGAACTTCACCACATCTGTCAAAATTTAAGTTTCTAGCTGATTTAAGAATAGAAAAACAAAGAACATCTATCCTCGACATCATTCACATGGTTGAATAGCAGACTGATATTCGAATTATATAAAAAAAGAAAAAGATAACCATTGACTTTACAAAGCCAGAGTATTACTTTGAAATTCTACCAAAAATACAATATGCGCTTAAAGCAATTTTACATGATGGTTGATTTTAAAAACTCATTTAAGTATTACCACTGTTTCCTCGTGTCTTGGAGGAAAGTCAATCCAACTAGCCAATCAGGTCTGCGTTGAGATCAAAAGTACTTAGGGTTGGAGAGAAATTTGCTAAATTCCATTGGCTACTCTTCCTGGATTCATAAATAACAATATATAGCTTGTAATATAATACATATACATGATTATTTCTGTATATATAGAGAGAGGATTATTTATATATATGTTATAAACCTAATTAGATTATATTTTTTTGCAAAACTATAGAGTAAGGCTAAAATAACTTCAAAATGTTAACTCACAGATGATGAATGATTGAATGAGCATTTCCAGATGCCAGAGCCGCAGAACATACATTATTTGAAAATTTTGATTCAAAGTTAGATGTTCTGTGATATTAAACAGCAAAGATAGACAGTAATGGATATATTTCCTCATCATTTCTTTACCCGTAAAATAGAATATGGAAGTAGTGGAATTGCTTTACGATTTTTTTCTCTAACTGGAACAGTCACAAAGGTACTGTCAACACTTTTACTATCATTCTTCAAGTGTTACAAGTGTCACAATTCGACAAATTAAGTACAGTATTGCATCAGAGTAAATGATAATATGTATAATTTGTTGCAAAAACTTATCCTCCTGCTCTTCAGAAAGGATAAATTTGGTTTTATAATCAAAAGCTTGTTTCATTTTAATTAAATAGTGCTTAAATATGAAAATCTTAAAAGCATCTTAATTTATCCTTAAGCATTTCATTCATCAAGTGAATTAGTTTCCCTCAGAACATAGTTATGGAATAACTATGCATAACTATTTTCTACAAAACATAGCAAAATTTTTATTGAGACTGCTATTTATAACTTTTTTTGAGCAGGATTAATCATTGAAGGTATCGAAGACATTAAATTCTGAATATAAACCCCTTTAATAACTATAATCTATCATATTGCATAAAAATGATAATTTACATAAAAGGAACAGATTTTATTAGCATGAAATCTGTTGATATATAACCTATGAAGTATTTTAAAAGGAGTAATAACAAATACATAAAGATTTCATACCAGCCCTTAAAGAAATCATTCTTAAATCAAAGCTATAAATCTTTGAAAATATTCCGTTACGACACAACTTTTTGATAAAATTTGTTTGCTTATTAGCCATAAAGTGGTTGTTTCTTTCATTACACTTGATATCGTGTGTAAACCACTTTATTTTACTTATAATTAGACTGAGTTAAGCAAATCATCGTTTTCACCAATAATGTTGAATATACAATTTTGTCCACCCACCCAAAACAAGTCAATTTATCAATGGGATGAGCTCTTCAATGAGCAGTTGGAAAGAAAATGTTGGCCAATATCTTAGTGGGATGGGTTATTTTATATATTATTGAAAATTTGTCTCTCTTGATACAGCTATTAAAAGATAAATACTTATTCATCATTCAGTAAAGATAAATTTATTTCATGTAGCATGTAAAGCATATTAATATGATTGTTTATGCAAGCAATAAATAAATCAACATCCACTTTATGGTTAATTTACATCGGCAAATACGATTTAAATGTTTTTTTTTATTTTTAATTGTTAGAACTTATTTTTCTTATATACGTATTGTAGTTTTTTTTACCATTACTTTTTGTGCGTATATTAATTTCAATAAAACAAATGAAATTTTTTTATTTTAATCAACTCTGAAACAGAAATTGAGCGACATTAAATATATCCAAGTAAATGCTTCTTGTGGATATTTGAGAATCAAATCACCGTAATCATAATCCAAAAGAGAAGCTCTCATCCCCGCTATCTTCAGGATTCTTCTAAAAGAGATTGAAACGGAAAAATCACTTCTCCTCGCGTCTTAATTTATTCATATCTGAACGTCCCATCAGAACAGTTCCCGTGAAATCATCTGCGTATAACCATTTATGGATATTATATGATAATCACATCTATACGCAATCAGGGCTGTAATTTAGAAGTGCGGGCGCAGTGGGAAGTGAGTTTTCAATTAAAAGAAACGCTGCTAAAAAGGATTGTGTTTAAGACACTTAACACTTTCATTTGGAGATACCGCCATAATTGGAGTCACTTAACCAGAGCTTCGTCAGCACCGTCTTTTCCAGCCCCTTCACTTCAAGTATTTCATTATCGGAAAGAATTAAGGGAGTTAAGCGATTTAAGTAGGCGGGGAATTGGGGAAAGAAAAAAAGAGTGAAGGATTAGTTGGGAGGATGCTATGGATTAATCGCAATTTTGCCTCTCCTTGTCCAATTTTTTTATATATATAATTCCTTTTTCTTGTGATGTGAACTATTATTTCGATGACTCTCATTTAGTTGGAGAGAAAATCACGGGCTTTCTCTTCTTCAAGTCTATATCCGTAAAACAAATGTAATTAAGCTGCTTCCAATCTGTGTCGTTATTCCCAATTTGCTTAAGAATAGCTTAATTTAATCACCGATTTCGAATTGAGGCCTCTACTCTTTTTTTTTTACCTCCCCCAAAAGACGATGCAAATAACGGAAAGGGAAAAAAAAATTCTAAATAGTGTTTGTTGTCTTCCATTAAGTCGCTATAAGTCATTTTCGCCGTATTTAGATAATCAAAGATAAAGAAATGAGTCACTTAAATTAATTACTGCTCGATTTTTAAGGCCTATGTTTTTTTCAGACTTGGGAAGATAATAATGAAATATTCGCTTAGGCTTATTATTTCTCAAATTGGCTTAATCATTTCACCTTATTTACAATCAAAGTAATTACGTAAAAAACAAAATGTGTTTACTTTTAAAAGCGTTTCAAATAACGTTGTATTTTTCTCGTATAATTGAAACGTAAGTGTAAAAATAATTATAATTGTGTTCTAAAATAAAATTTTACTTCAATATACTTTAATCATTTTTTAATTCTTTCAAACAATGCAGAATAACTAGATTTAGTTCAAGACAACTAGAGCAAATGCTAATTTAATTTAGTATTTTTACCGTAACTTTTTCCAAGAAAATAATTTAAGATATTTTAATTCAAAGTTTTATAATCAACTAAATTAAACACTAATTTTAAGATTTTAAACTTTTTTTATGTAAAAAAAATTCTAATGAAAATGATTTTTAGCAAGCAATCTAGAGTTATATAATCCAAAAGAAAAATAGAATAAATGAATAAAGTTCGTAAAAATAAGTCTACTGAAGTCTATAAAAAAAGTAAACATGGTATATTTATGCAAATTACTCTGGGCTATTTTACTCTCTGAGAAATCAGAAAAGTTACCCAGCATTTATTCTTTAGCCAACCTTAAAAAATAGCAAATATTGATGCACTTTATCCATTAATTTCCATCAATAGAATATTCATCCAAAATTTATATGCCTTCTTTAATATGAAAATATCTTCTTAGATAAACTTCCTACGAAAATATATTGACTATAAAAAATGTATTTTATTATATTAGAAATATATTAATATCTCAACTTTCAAGAAAAGTAAATAGCCCAAGAGACATTTTTTAAAACATTAATATAAGTCTTTATATAATATTACAATTTATTAGTTGGGAACTATATTGTTCCATAAAATGTCTGATTTATATAAAAGGTATAATATCAATTATTCGAAAACAATAAATTTGTGTAGTATAAGTTAAGGCAGCAAACTAGAATTCTAAGAATAATAATTGGAGGGAGACTTCCTTAAAAGTATCTTCATAGTGAATAAATGTACCTTAATATTAAATATCGTTCTATATTTCCTTGAATTTAAATAATACAATTTATTAAAACTTTCCTTTTCTTCTCTTTCTTATACGAATTTATATTCAAAACCTACATTAATCAAAAATCTAAATTTGAATCAAATAAGCACAATATTAAATAAAATTGCCATTTTATTTGAATGATTTTTAAACAAGGAATATGATTGTAAGCATTAAAATCAAAACTTGTATTACATAAAATGATTTTTGTATACTTGCTTAAAAACCAATAAATATTGTATATATATTACCTTTTCCCCAGAAATGAATTGAATAGGAGTTACAATTTTCCTTATTTCCAATAATATATGCCCTTATAAAATAGCTTTAACGAAATTTGAATTTCTAAATCTAATAAGTTTGAATTTAGAGTTTCAGGAAATTACATAAAAATGAAATTAGACTACAATTTGCATAACCATACAATAATTTGAATAAGAATTTATGAAAAGATATTTTAAGTTATATAAAAGAATTTGTGTTTATATTTGGAATGCATAAAAGTATTAATTCAAGAAATACAAATTTATTGAGTAATGTATAATAAATAGTTTTGAGCAAGTGATTTTATGTTAAGAAATAATAAAGTTTAAAATTGAAAACGTAATTTAAATAGAAAATGTTCTATTTATAGAAATATTTTTAGAATTGAACTCAAAATTATTATGGCTACGTGTATCTTTAATTTGCTAATAATTAAAATCTCTTTTTATAGTTCCATTACAATATTACTTAATTCAATAAATTTTTCCTATTATATTCTTTACTCAAAATAATTTATCATTAAATTGCTTTATTGAAACAAATGATTGTTTCCTCTTAACGCCTTTTTTTACTAAAAGAATCTTTAAAATAATTTACTTATTAAAAATTTTTCAATATTTATTCAATAACACTAAATGCATATTAAAATTTTTTTTATTTATTTTAAGATTTATTAAATTAATATTTAATACATGCAAGCAAAATTTAACGTTTTCAAAATTAATTTTTTAGGATTAACAAATTATTTTATTTTCAAAAAATAGTTATATGAAACTGAATATTACAACAATTTATGAAATTTAACAAAATTAAATTTGGAATGAATTTAAAGGTAAAGACTCATCAACATTTTGTCCCATTCTTAAATGAGCATTTTGCTTAAAAATTATAATTTTAAAAATTTATTTCTAATTGTTTCATTTCAGGTAGCCATTTATCTAAGCTTCCATACTTTGGACCAATCGCTGCGGAAGAATTACCTGCTGCATATGCAGAAAAGCACTTGGATACAGATTTACTTTTTCGAACTGAATTTGAAGTAAGTTTTTGAATGAGAATTCACACTCAAAAAATCAATTATATCTTTAAGAAAACTATGAAGTTATGTTAAGTGAAACTTAAGCTACTTGCTGTGGATTTGGTTTTGCAAATCAATGACACTGCAAAGATGGTTCATACTGGTTTTGTGCTGAATGTATTGCCATATTAATATATTTTGTATATTATAAATTTTGTATGTGTTTAATGATTTAACATTGCAATGTGCAATGTTTGTAACTAGGCATTATATATATGTATGTGTATGTATGTACATGTGTATATATGTGTATATATATATGCATGTATATGTATATATGTGTATATATATGCATGTATATGTATATATGTGTATATGCATGCATATGTATATATGTGTATATGCATGCATATGTATATATGTGTATATGTATGCATATGTATATATATGTATGTATATATGACTATATATATGCATGTATATGTATGTATATATATATATATTAACGTCCTTCCCATTTATTACATAAATATATTATAATTTTAAAAATACAATATTCATATTTCTAACACTTGCGTACATATACCAATGACATTATTAAAAATCATAACAAAATTTACATGTTTAGTCTTGAAAAGCTTACTAATAATATAACATTTATCCATTACAAATAATATTTGTATTTTAAAAGTATTGAATAATAAATTTCGCTCTCAGTGATGCAATTGCATATTCTGAAACAAAAATTATATAAAATTTGCTCTAATAACATTAACCCTTCTTTGCATAATGGTGGAAATTTCCATCATAACTTATAATGCCCGAAAATTATATAAAAGAACAAGTTCACTTTAAGTTGATCGTGTTTGGATACCTTTTTAATGTCCATTGCATAAAAAGAAAAATAGCTGTCAAAAATAAACATGAATTATATCATACATATTATTTGAACATGAATTATATCAACTTGATTTCACCAATAAAGAAAAAATCATGCAAAGAGGGGTTAAAAGTGCAAGCTACTTAAACTTTAATTTGTTAGTGCGTCACAATAAATTTTTCTTTTAAAGTAATAAATTCCAGATTACATACATATATATTTTCCATAAAATATTATTCATAATGAATCATAATATGTCCCTTGATGTGTTCAGATATATCAAGCTATAACGTTTAGCTATATAGAACATTTGTCAACAAGTATAACGCCCCATTTAAATTATACATGCATTTCCTAAATTTGCTATGTGTGTTTAATTTTCTCACTAATTTCAAACTGATATAACAACTGCAAGGCAGAATATGAAGTGGCTAACCCTTCGCATCCTGCTCCAGCCTATTCCCCCAATTAAATAATTAAATGCATGGAATTGCAAACAAATTAATTTATTTGCACGTTCGAACAAAGTTACGTTAAAGATCGTTTGAATAAATTGGCGTTTCATGTTGATGCACGTATGGCAATTACAGTTGAAGTTATTTCCCTTGTTATGGGACTTACGGATAGATAAGTGAAATCTGGTGCATAATTTTGCAATTAGTGTAGTACGTATACGCATTATTTAAATGGCTATTACGATATTTGAAACCATAATTGACTGTAAAAAATATAATAAATGCATTAAATAATTAAATTTAGAAATTGAGACAATTTACAATATAATACAAATGTTTTTATAAGAGAAATCTTATACAAATGTTATGGATCATTTGGTAGTTTTCCTATTTATTAAAATCATCTTTATTTTAAATTATTTCGATGCAAATCTGCTATGTTTACTTAACCAAATGTTTTTATAAGTTAAAAAACTAATTATTTTTTGGAATAATTTTCTAATAAAGAGATACGTTGCAAGGTTTTAATTTATTTTATTATTAGGTATTGATTCAAAAATACTAATACAAATTTATTTCAAGTAAAGGAAACATTTTTAATATAATGTTAACAAATAAGAAATATTTATCATTTGTTAGAATTGGTTTACAAAATATTTTCTTTTCCACGTCACTCACTTTTTAGTCAAGAATCTAATACAATATTATTTATGAAGATTTTTCTTTTTATAAGAAACATTCCAAGATATCCAGTCGCAAAGTGCCTGTATCTCAAGGACCTTCATGTATTTTGCCATCGGTAGCCAATTAATCCAATTACTGTCGCCAATTACTTTCTTTATCAACAAAATTAGATTACAATAGATTGGAATTAGGTGGTCTTGTGCGATAATTAGAGGTCTTAATATAAAATGGTTACTGAATTTGCATATTAAATGGTTGCAAACAACTTTATGATCACGTTTTTTTTTTAAATGACACACACAGAAACATATATAAATATATATTTGGTGTTATTAGCTGGAGAGTTATTTAAGATTATTCATAAATAATTCAATAACTATAACAGCTCGATTATATTTTTATGTTATGTGACCATATAGTCTGTTTTTTTATTCCATATATTCTGAAGCCATTTTTAAGCAAGGTAAAATAGCAAATGTGTTTCAGAAATGCTTCCCCATCGGTTCAAAATCTTTGGTTATGTTTTGAACAAATCTGATTTTACTTAAGTTAACATTAGAAACACAAGTACTGGTTATTAACCAGGAGCTAAGGAGCTTATTTAGAAAGATTTTATTCATATTATTGGACGAAATTAAATGCCGCCCACCCTGACTAGTGGTCAGCGTGCCTGACTAAGAATAAGGAGGTCCTGAGTTCGAATCCCTGTTCGGGCATAGATGTACTTTCTCTTTATCTCTCTCCTTTGTCCTTTCCTTGATATCGTTTGTTATAATCCAGACGAAATCTGTATCATCACTGATCAACCAACTCAATCATAATGCTTAGCTTAACCAACTTTTTTTATTTCGAAGATTACAAAGACATCGGATGCTATTTTCCAGACAAAGTCTAAATCAGTAACCAACCATCTTAATTTTAATTCTTAACGAGCCAACATGTTTGAGAAACACTGTATAGAAATCAAAACAATATATAACATTGACATACGTGTATATAAGCTTCTTCATACTATTTGGCACAAAATCTTTCGTTTTGTAGGACAATTTTTAATTGAATAAAAAATTTCCTGTTTTGTCTCATTAAGCTGCTAATTGCCGCCCACCCTGTCTAGTGGCCATTGTGCCTGACTGGGGATAGTGAAGTCCTGGACAGGGATGTACTTTTACTCGCCTGTCTTTGTCCTTTCTAGAATGAATGCCTGCCTACCCTATAAGCGAGTACCTATGGCATATATGCATTGAGGAAGTCTGATACCACACCAAATTATGGTTCAGTAAAAAAAAGTGGAGCAGCGCACAACATACTGCCAACCTGGCCTCCAGTATGGTCGATAAAAAAATTGCTTGCATGGTATTTTATGTAACAATTTGTGATCAACGAAAACAAAACTCCTACCTTTTTTAATGTTTCAACAATATTTTTTAAGTCTGCATTTTTTGACTATTTGACTTTATTGTTAATAAATATGACAAATATTTTCACAAAATACCTAATTATGAATCGATACAAATTTTATTAATCATTTCATATTTTCCCCAATTATTAAGCATTATTTCGACGCAAACCTGCAATGTTTACTTTGCCAAATATTTTAATAAAATAAAACTAGTTTTATTATTTTTTTTAAAAAATAAGTTTTTATATTGAACATTTTTTTCAAATGAGTGTTTTAGTTAATTCGTCTACTACCATGATATAAAATCTAGTGAAGATCCCATTACTATAATTACGAATATTAATTACTGTTTATTATTAAAAGGGTTGAATTGAAATAACTAAAGTAAGGTAAGATAAAAATAAAAGTGAAAATTTTCAAGTAATGCCGAACAAAAATGTCGTTAGAATGATTCAAAAATTAAATTTAAAAAAATAATTTTTAATATTATGGATGAAAAAGTGTAAAGGCAACCTAGAATACGAAATAAAATTAATTTTTCTGACAAGAGAAGCGTTTACAAAACACCTCTTGTGAAAGCTACTTTCGCTTGTCACAATTTTCACAAGCAATTTACCTAGCAATTTAATTATTATTTTCCTAGCAATTTACCTCAATTAATTTATCCCAATTCCCAGCAATTTGTTTTATCTTTAAGCAATTTGTAATTGTTTCTGAAAAGTAATTTAAAATTTGACAATGTTTCGATTTCGTAAATAACATTAGGCATTGTTGATTATACAGAAAAAATCACTAAATTGAATACCCATTTATGAATATGGAAATGCACTACGTTCACAATTTAACAGTATTGTTGAATTTTAAGTATAAGTTCAACATGTTTGTATATAACTATTTTAATTTATACTTTATTTTATATTTCGTAGTAAAATATCGTTTTGAATTATTACTACGCAAATTCTCCGCTACTTTGTCTAATTACCTCTCAAATACAAAAAATAAGCATAAAAAGACAGATGCATACGTCAACCTCTCATACACATCAACTTCTAACTACAACATCCATCTATCCCTGAGAGGTCAATCAAACCATGAGCTAAAGACTTCAAAACTAACCAATCATGTACCGGATCACCAAATTCTCTGATATGTAGATTACAACCTTTCCATATTTTCTGTTATCAACAGTTTCGGAAATAACGACAGAGAAAAAAATCTTTTTTATAGACATATTATCCATGTCATTATTATACCATCTTAATTAATAGTAATCCAAATTTTAAAAAAAGATGACTCACCCCAATGAAAAAAAAAGTAAAATTACATTGAATTATTTTAAATCTCCAATCTTAAGCAGTTTGGATTACGTAATTTTGGTTATATTCGGGTTTCTGGTACAAATTATTCTTTATATTGATTACCATTTTGTGTTATAGGCTCTTCCAGATGCATTTCGGGATAGGACAACCACTGCCTCCGATAGTTGTGAAAATGCTTGCAAGAATAGGTACACTGACATCAAAGCTTGTAAGTATGCATTTATTATTTCCTTGAAATTATGTTCAATACTTATATTAAAATATTTATATAAATATCCAATGCCTAAATTATGAAACTTCATTTATTTTTTTGTGTAATTAAGAATCTTGTTTTTTCTTATCCTTATTTTTTTTAATAACAGTTTTTGATCAAGAAACTTCTTCATTAACCTGACAGTAATTATCAAAGAAATCTTTTGTGAAATCTCAATTGCCTTAGAATTCAAGTACTTATTTTGCAAACTATGTGAAAATCCGGTTTATCGTTATCAATTTTCTTAAAAATCCTCAATTTCAAATTATCAAAAAATTGTAATTAATTTTGTTACTATTAAAATTTGATTTCTTTTTTACGCGCGTGTAGCATTTAAATTACTTTATGTATACAGAATTTAAGTTTAGAAAGCTTGATAGTTCTAAACTAATTAACAGACTGCTCATGAAATCAATGTTAATCGAAACAGCTTTTCTTAAGTAGCTGCTATGGACATTTACGAAATGCATTACATAAAGGCTTATAATGATGTATATATAATTTTGTTTCTAAAACCTTCAGCACCATGAAGAAATTGTCAGAATACAATGAAATTTAATATACAAATGATTTCTTTTAATACATGAAGTGATCATCTTTTAAACTCTAGAAAACACAATACTGAGTATCCGAAATCAGGGTTTTGTAAAGCATCAACATGCAACAATAAATGCTGATGTACGATCTGAATTGAAGACAAACGGATTTCAAATGTATGACTGGAAAGAACATTCTGTATTGCTTGCGCGAGTACATAAAATACAACTGTAGAATTTATGCTGTGAGACAAGCATAACGAGCGAGAAGCCGGTCTATGAAATACTATAGATGTTCACTTATTGAACATGCATAGGATTTCATATCCCGATGAATATAATAAGTATCAACAAGGAATAGTAACATAATCCAAAGCCAGAATAAGCAGGCCAAGGTTGATATACTTGCTTTGCTGAAAAGAAATCAATTTCCTTGAAACAGGTGGCTGAGCATTATTGTAAGATAACCTCAGAAATGCCCTGAAATAAAGAACGAAAGAACGGTTTGGGGGTCTTAGATTTAACAGGTGTTTATGTTAATGTACAGAATACCCATAATAACAGCTGTAATTATCAATAAAATGTAATTTCAGCCCCGTCCATAACTCCGGATAATTGTCTTTAGTAACACTCAATGCATTTCGGTCGGTAGCATTTAACTACAAATTTTCTCATCATAGTACCACGAATTAAATTGGTTCAAATTAGATAAAATTACTTTTTATTCATCAGTGATTCAGTCTATGTATCTATGCAGTCTAAAACTTTAGTAGTTTTACATAATAAAGAACCTTTCTATGTTTAAAGAAGTTAACAGAATTTAACCAAATAACAAAACAGAAGGAGACAGATTTGTAACTGTAGATCAACGTGCTACCAACAATGAAAATATAGTTATAATATTTCTCAACGCCATGATAATCAACTGTATATCCATGTATCAGAATATGACAGTTTTGTAACTGTAGGTCAGTGTGCTGTTAACGATTTTAATAAAGATTTACTATTCCTCAACACCATGAGAACTAATTCTCCATGTCAGTGACGCCACTTTTTGGCACATACGCTTCAAGACTTTAAATCTTCAAGTTTTCATTTGTTCATTGATTCAAAACTGGTATCTCTTGTTCTCTCACGCTGCACAATAGATTATATTGAATGCTAAAAATATTTTTATAAAAATTGATAACTCTCCTTTATTTAAATTTTGTAAGTATCTTAAATGTGAACTCTTTCTATTCGAATAGATATAGTTACGTCTCACGTGTACAGTTACGTAGTATTTACCACTAGTAGATAAATTCGCATAATTTTCAGTGTCACTCTACAATTCTAATATCTTTGAGGGTTCAATATGATTGATCGCAAACTCAAACTTGGCCAATAATGTCACTTCTAACTGAAAATGACAAAGGCATAGTTTTGCAAGTTCTCTGTATCAGGAAATTTATTAAATTTTGAGGCAAAATTGAAATAGGAATTGTGTCAAAGAAAATCTTTCATACTTTGTCATAGTGTATACTGGGTGATACGTGGTACGTAAATTAAATCACCACAACTTGCATGTCTGACGATGTAATTCCTGCACATGTGCAAACGCATTCTGCAACGTATGTTCGTTCTGAAGATACTGTGACAGATTGTACCATTGAAGGGGCAACTAGCTCTATATTAAATCACATATGCGAGCACAATTTTTCTCATTCTTGATAGAATGGTTTCTTCAAAAAGATTCATACAAAAATATCTAGTAAGAAAATTCATACATGCTTCATTTTTGTTGAGAAAAAAACATATCTACTTTATTCCAACAGACATTATTTGACAGTTCGAATATTAAGAGTCATTCTTTAAATCCACAGGTTGTATTTAACTGGAAACAAGCTGTCAAAGAAAAAAATTTACTACAAATCTTTTGCACAAGCTCTATCAGTCAATAACTCCATATTAAAATGTCATCTTGTGTGGAAAACTTTGCGAATTGGGGATTTATATTTGAGAAGCATAATATTCTGATTTATAATCGTTTTCCTCCTTTACAAGATATTTTCTGTGTATTTTTTATGAGTTTTTTTAATGTATTTCGTTTTTTATAGTTTTTCTGTACATGTTCAACGTTCCTTTTCGTTTTGGTATGATTTCTTTTTGTTCAAGTGATTTCTGCGGTATTGGTTCATTCCAAGAGAAGAGGTGTTTCTTTTTTACTACTTCGATCACGTATCTATATTTCCTCACTTTAACCGTGACCGTGGGAGATGGGTTTTTATATTTCACTTGATTCTCGAGAGCATACAGTGAAATACCTACTTTCTCAGTTCCGTTCTCCTCCATTGCTCGTGGCTGCTGGCTCATATATCATGAAAGTTATGTTTCTACTACTCTGGGCTTGTTGATAAAAGGAAATTTATTACGCATTTAGCTTTTAAAAACATATTTTCCTGAAATTGGTAAATTTGTATTTCCTAAATACAATATTAGAGGTGCAAATTTTCTCATTTAAATTTCACTATTCACCGAATTCTAAGAACTTTATCAAGCCATCGTAAGAAATTTTTTGTGTCGCAAATTATTTTCTTTCGATTTATTTAGTATTCTGATTTGCTTATAATAACCCTCTTATTGGAAAAGGGTAAATATTTCGAGTTGAGATTCACTTGCACAAAGCAAAATTAAATTATTGAATATTAGACAAATATTTCATTTTAATACTAATTATATCATAAGGTTCTATTTTATAATTAATGTAAATATGTAGTAGGAAAATTATTTCAATTACTATCATATGATGTATATAAATATAACCACACCATACTTTCTTCTGTATAAAAGCAGTTTTCTTTTTCTAATATAAAAATCTGGTACTTAAGTATTAACGTCACCGCAGCTTTTTAAACCGAAAGAAATTTCCTTATATTTTCAGAATTAGTAAAAGAAATTTTCTAATTATAGATTAAGCGCTACTTTTACTTAAGTTTTGGCGCGAAACTAGCTATGTACTGGCTTAAATACGTAAGAGTACCAAATATCTCATTGTATTGGAAGAGAACCTATAACAGATAAACTACATTTATTGTTCTATATCAGACTTGACATTTTTCATTTATTATAATAATTTTAAAACATGAAATAAAGTAACGGTGATATTTTAACATTGTTAAATTGATCGAAAATTGAGATTTGAATGAAAAATAGGGTTGATCCAAAAGTACTTTTAGAAAATATCAACAATAGACAGTCGTCAACACCAGTCAAAAACCACTACCTCCAATTGTGGAAGCTGTTTTAACAGATGATTTCGTTCTCATGGCTCAACTTGATTCATTGTACATGTTTAAAAATTCACCTCCTCTGAATCTCAAATATTCCGTGTGTTTTTCTCTCACGTGAATATTTGAGATGCTGTTAATACAGTCTACTTGATATTGATTTGGATTTCCTTTGACGTCGCTACATTATTCGAAAGTCATGGGATATCTGTTTGAAATGTTAAGTATAAATACTTACAACTTTCATATTGTTTTAAAAATAATCTCGTTCTTACTTAAAATTATAATCTTACTCAGAAAATAATCTCTCTTGTTTCGTTTAAAAAATGAAAAGTTATTTTACTTTAAGCATGAGATTTATTTTTTATTTTATTTTTTTTTTACAACAAATAAAATCTATTTGAATAAAATTCTGATTCCTTAATATTAAAATTTTCGTCCGAGGTTTAAATTGAGAGCATTTATGTGAATGTTTGTCTCTAGCTGGTTTAAAATATATGTTATATATCCTATTTTGGAATCTTAGTTCTATTTGTTATAAATAATTCAAATCGTAATCAACACTAATCTGAATGAACTGTAATACTACTGTCTTGATATAATTAATTCAAGTGATATAACAGTCTGACCGGAACTTTGTTCGCTTCTAGAAGTAAGAAAGTGTGTTTTCCCCATTTCTTTAAAATTATCGTAAATCCATGTAGTTTCGAAGTTCTACTCACTTCATAAACTAAAGTGTAATTTTTTTCTCCTTTTAAAATTATCTGTGGATAACAGCTAATGGTAAAAAAAAATTATGCACGGAATCGAATCCACTATTTATCATTCATACATTTTTTAAAAAATATTTAATTTTTTTTAATTTTCGTAAAAGCTGCTGTTGATTACTGCAGCAAATTTCTTTTAATTCCCAATAATTCTTCGATTGAAAAAATTCTTCGGAACACGGATGAAAAAGTACAAATAAATATATCTAAGTGTTCCATATATCGTTCCATTTGTTTTTACCTGTTCTATACATGAACTTTTTCTCTGGTGCAAAACAGGTTTTCGAACATAGCTAAGTAAATAATAAATGCCATATTTCTTAAAAAAAATCCTGATTTTTCCTGAAAATTAATAACATGTTTTTCACTGGAAGCTGCAGTCTGCGAAATTTATCGGCTTTCAACTGTTATTTATAATAAAAAACGAATAATTGTGACTTAGAATATTAATTTTTATATCTTTAATAGGGTTAATTTCTTAAACATTTCAAACAATTCAAACTACTAAATGAAACACATCCGAAAATAAACTATATTTAAAGATTTGACATTAAAAGTGCTTAAGAAATGCGTCTAGTACTATATAAAGGAAAGGATAAGTTATAAATATCAACATCGTATTTTTAAATAGTTGAAAAATGTATTTAATGATTAATAAATGTCTGGATGAGATTTTATAAATATATTTAACATAATATTTTCGAAAAGCTACGATAATGTACAAATTTACCATACAGAATTTTATTACTAAATTGTGGGTATTTAATAACAAAACTAAAAAATAAAAGTTATTAGTGATTATAGTAAATATATAATTAATATATGCTTAGATAATGAGATGTTTAAAATGTTTAATTTAATAGGGGGAAAAATATTTCCTTATTTAAACTTCCCTTTTTAAGTGTAACCAGTTTATTTAAAGTTAAAGTCTCCAGTAAAAAGAGAATGATGAAGAGGGAAAGAAACAAAAATTCCGAGGAACATACATCAAATGTCACTGCAACAAAACCTCGAGAGTATGGGGAAAAAAAGGGAATAAGTTTCTTGTTTTAATCCCTATCGTTTCCCCAAGCCTTCAGGGTTGATGGATAGACACGACAAACCAATGTGCTTTGACGTCTAGTTTTACCTACCGAAGCGTTCACGCTTGTGCTGAATGATCCGCTCATCCACCCTCAGCAGACGATTTAAAAAAAAAGGCACCGACCTAATAGATAAAGAGCAAACAAAAGATCGAAAAAAAGGTCGGGAGGCTTTGCAGAGAGTACCTAATTAGCCTCTAAAGACATCGACACTTAATTTTCTTAAAGGCTGTGTGTCGTTCGCTCTTCTTTTTCGACCGATAGCAAATATGTTTCATTTTTGGTTTTGATTTGTTGTCGTTGTAAGCTCCAGTTGCTCGACAAATTTACAAGAGCCTTAAGATCTTTAGAGTAAACTAGATTATATTGGGATTCTGAGAAGAGAAAACAAAAAGGTGAAATCCTCTGGGAAAATGAGGGATTGCTTAAAAATTGAAATTCGCACTAAAAAAAATAGAAAAAAGATTTGGTAAACGAAAATAAGATTGTTTATTTATAGCTTAAGTTCTGCTTAAAATATATTTTATAAGATTTATTTAGATATTTTATAAAAAGTTATTCGAATAATTAAAATTAAACCAATTGTTTGCCAGAAATTTTAATAATTGATTCCAGTAAAAGATTGGTTTGGTTTTGTGTGGTTTACTGGTGCAAGGTCCAATACTGGACATTTCTGCACCGAACAATGTTTAAAACAAGAGACTCAAAAGACTAGTAAAATATATAAGATGAAGGATATTAAAAATTTAATAAAAGTTTATGTAAAAGATTAAAATGGGTAAAAATTTAAATAGAATTTAAAAAACCTATTGCACGTAAAAACGCAAACAAATTTCTATGTGGTTTAGATCCAATTAAATCTGATAAAATTAAATTTGTTTTGTTAAAAAATACTAAGCGTAAATAATTGAAGTTAGGACAAATAATTAAAATGTGATGTACTGTATACGGTACATTACACATGTCACAAATCGGAGCACTCTGAGACAAGAATAAATGCTTGTGCGTAAATCGAGTATGTCCAATGCGAAGGCGTGTAAGTTTTACATCAACTCTTCGTATAGGAACGTCTGGAAATGGAAGAATCCGAGGATATATATTATGCAATTTGTTGTTTATCTGCAAATCCCAAGTTTTTTGCCAGTGGGACGAAATAAAGTCTTTGACAATATGTTTAATGTCAAAAAATGTTAATGCTTTATGTAAAAGGTCAGTGGCGTTTTTAGCAGCAGTATCTGCAAGCTCATTCCCAGCAATGCCAACATGACTAGGAACCCAACAAAACACAACATCAAATCCTTTACTCTTCAATGTATTTAAAATATCTAATATTTCCACAATAACTGGATGACATTTGTCGTTAAAATGGTCTAATTGCATGATCACACTCCTGCTATCTGTATAGATACAGTATTTTCGATGAGAGTTGGATTGTATTAGTTCTAGAGCACGTAAAATTGCAACAGCTTCAGCTGTGTAAACAGAGCATGATGTATGAAGTTTATATTTGTAAAATTTATTTCCAATAACAATACCACAACCAACGTGATCACTTGATTTTGAACCATCAGTGTAAACAGGAATGTAGGAGGAAAATTGATATTGAATGTATAAGAACATGTGTTGCAAAATAAGAGGAGCTGTTGCTGATTTACTGTATCCGGCAAAGGGATCGATTATACTAACAATAGGGGTGTTCCAAGATAGAAATTTCAGAGAATCTGTAATTTGGATTTGCACATTGGGGAAATTAGAGGAAGATACAAAAGAGTTTGTACGTTCATAGAATGGTAGAATATTATGTGGTCGTGCATTATATATCCTTCTTAGAGAGGAGCAGACAACCATATATCTTAAAGGGTGTTGTGATGCTGATAACATTTTAAAGTAATAATTTAGAGATAATTGCTTACGTCTCAGATCAAGGGGAAATTGGTTACAAATCACATAAAGGCTCTGAACAGGAGAAGTCCGGAATGCTCCAGAACAGATTCGCAAAGCTGAATGATGTACAGGGTCTAATTTGCGTAATACACATGATCTAGCTGATCCATAAATTGCACTACCATAGTCAATTCGGGATAAAATAACCGATTGATATACACGTAGTAAAGCTTTACGATCTGCACCCCAAGAGGTATGAGAGAGTACTTTGAGAATATTTAGTGACCTTTCACACCTCTTACGCAAATCTAAGACATGTGGTAGGAAAGTCAGCTTTTTATCAAAAATTAGCCCAAGAAATGATACTTGATTAACCACAGGAATAATTGTGTCTGATATCTTAATTTCTGGATCAGGATGAGGTCCAGTTTTTCTGCAAAAATGGATACATTTACTTTTGGAAGGTGATAAAGAGTGCCCATTATCATTGCACCAAGCAACAAGATTATTGACTGCAGTTTGTAATTGTCGTTCAATAAGTTGCATATTGGAACCTTGGCAGGAGATTTGGAGATCATCAACATATAATGTTCCACGAATTGATGGTTGTAATACATGAAGAATATTGCTGATGCAAATATTAAAAATAGTAACACTTAAGACACTTCCCTGAGGAACCCCTTCAGATTGGATAAATGGATTGGATAAAACAGATCCTATACGGACATTAAAAATACGAGAATTTAAAAAATTCTGAATAAAAATTGGTAAATTTCCTCTGAAGTTAAAATTAAATAAAGTGCGAAGAACTCCATAACGCCATGTCCTATCATAGGCCTTTTCTATATCAAAAAAGATAGACACCAAATGATGTCTCCGCACAAAGGCATTCCTAATTTGTGTTTCTAGATATGCAATGTTATCAAGAGTGGATCTACCTTTACGGAATCCACTCTGATAAAGAGATATGTACCGATTGTCTTCAAGTACATAAACAAGGCGGGCGTTCACCATACGCTCAAAGGTTTTAGCGAGGCAACTTGTGAGAGCAATTGGACGGTAGTTGTGAGTATCAGTTGGATCTTTCCCCGGTTTCAATATTGGAATAACTATTGCTTTGCTCCAGAGACTGGGGAAAACATGTTCATTCCATATTCTATTGAACAGAACAAGAATGTTTTTTAAAGAATCATGGCTAAGATGACAAAGCATCTTATATGAAACACCATCTGGTCCTGGACTAGTATTTTTAGTTTGGGACAGTGCTCTCTGCAGTTCTAGCATAGAGAAGTTGCAATATTGTAAAGTTTAAATATAATAAAGTTTTGTAATATTGGGATAGAGAAATCTTGATATAAGCCAGAAGTTGCTTTAACACTCTTCCACAACTGTTTGCTGGAAGTTGATGATGTGATGGAAGAGACATCTCATCCAAGATTCTTTTTGACTATTTCTTCGTACACGACGAGCTAAAGCTTTAGATTTTTTGAAAGCTACAAGGTTTTCTATAGTGGGACTCCTACGAAAAATAGACCACAACCTTTTCTGTTTCGTGTATGATACTTGACACTCATTGTTCCACCATGGTTTATGATGTTTGTGTGGAACTGGGGAGCGCTTGGGAATCGTGCTTTTGGCTGCATCTAGAAGTGCATCAGTAACTTTTTTTACAGCATCATCAATGTCCTCAGTTTGAACCATGCTGTCAGTAATCACAGCTAATTGGGAGTAGAGTGGCCAATCTGCACGATAATAAGAATAAGAAGAGTGGAAGACTTGTGGTCTACTTATACCCGTTTGAGTTACAATTAATGGAAAATGATCACTGTTATATAAATCATTTTCAACTCTAAAATTTAATAAAGGTAAAAGTACTGGTGAACAAATAGCCAAATCTAATGAATGGAAAGTTCTAGAGGGTTGGTGGAAATAAGTTATTTCTGTGGAATTTAAGAGGCAAATACTGTTATTCGAAATGAACTGTTCAATTATGCGACCACGAAAATTTGTATTATCACTACCCCATAAGGTGCTATGCCCATTAAAATCACCAAGCAGTATAAAGGGTGTAGGTAGCTGATCCAATAGATTGTTCAAATCACTTTCATAAACAATGTGGGGAGGCAAGTAAAGGCTACAAATAGTAATGAGAGATGTTGTATGTACGCGTACTGCAACAGCTTGTAGTGATGTGTTTAGGGGCTGGACAGAACTGGGGAAGCTAGAAGACACAAGGATGCATACACCTCCAGATACGGCATCAGGAGTGACATCTTTTCTCACACAGTTATAACCACGCAATTTAAAACAACACTGAGGTTTCAAGAATGTTTCCTGAATGGCAAAACACACTGGATTATACATATTAATCATGGTTTTGATATCTTCTATATGAGTGCGATAACCACGACAGTTCCAAGATAAGAAGGATAACATTAAATAAAATTAGATGTTCCGGCCTCGGAACAAGCCATCTGGGATTCAGATGAATCTTCACTTTGGAGTGTTTCATCATCTGAAGGATCTAACTTCACTGCACCTTTTTTGGAAGAAGTTATAGTTCTTTTACTTATAAAAGGTGACTTGTGGGACTCTTTTGCTTGCTTCAATTTTTGGGATCTTTGGGATTTTGATTTTGCGAAAGACTTTGGAGAAATATGTTTTAGAATGGGTGAAACATTCGTATTAAAAATATTTGAGGATAGTTTTGGAATTGGAAGACTTACACAAAGTGTTTGGGTACCACAGGATTTCATAACTTTTTTGACAGCTTGTGAATAACTAATACCTTGTTGAGGGGTACGGGATGACACTGCACGCCTTGCTTCGGGGTAAGATAAGTTTTGTTTTATTTTTACAGTTGTAATTTCCTTTTCTAATATCCATGTTGGGCACAACCGGGAGTAAGAGGGATGTTCACCACTGCAATTGACATGTATTGCTGTCATGTCCAACGGAAGCACATCTAGCACAAGTTAAGGTTCCCCTACAAGTATTTTTCCCATGTCCAAAGCGTTGACACTTAAAGCAACGCAAAGGGTTTGGGATATATGGTCGAATACTACAATTTAGGTAACCAGCTTTAATAGACTGAGGTAGTGTAGGTGTTGCAAATGTGAGTATGAGGTGTTTAGTTTTCATAATTGTGCCCTCTCTCCTAACTGTAATGCGTTGTACGTGACAAACTTTTTGGTCAACGAGATTATTTAAAATTTCCTCCTCTGAAACATTAAACAAATCATCAGCTGAAATCACTCCACGTGTAGAATTTAACCTAGTATGGGCAGATACTATAACATCAATGTTACCAAGACATTTCAGTTTTAGAATGGTTTCGGCCTGTTTAACTGATGAAACTTCTATCAAGAGATCACCGGATTTCATCTTGCGAACATTTTTGATATTTCCAACTGTAGCAATAAGACTTTTATTTATTAAGAAAGGAGAAACGTTATCAAAATTGCCCTCAGTTCTTTTAATGACAAAATATTTCTGATCACATATCATTTGTTGCTCCATAGGGAGTAAAGAATTAGAAGAATATTCCATAAGAAATTTGAATTAATTCAGGGTCCAAACGCACCACCCACCACGGAGCCCAACAAGAGGATGCAGGATAACTGCAACAGTGCTAGTCAGGCCCTATACGCTTTCAATACACCTCTGAAGTGGCCTCCACCCTTATCGAGTCACTCAGCAGATATATGATCGCTTGGTCCATTCAAGCCGATTGATGAGTTGAGGACCACAACACACCTCCCGTTTACCTGAAGCAGAGGCCAAAGTAATGTGTTGGTCTCTGGGAGCCTCAATTACCAGGACCCTCCTTTCCAGGGACACGGGTCTCCACGCACGGCAAACACGTAGGTGATTTAGTCCCCAGGAGAAGCTATTAGCAACAGGGCGGCGATAGCTGCTCAAGGGGAGCCCTCAACCTTTTACAAGGCAACCACAATGAGGGAGAAAAGAAAGAAAAAGCAAGGAAGAATAGGAGAAGAAATGAAAGTAGAGGACAGATCACTGGGGTACCTCGGGATTGTGATACCCGTGTTTACTTAAAGAAAGTAAACCCCCTGAGGGGTCCAGTAAAAGAATTCAAACAAAGATTTTATATATATATATATATATATATATATATATATATATATATAT
>JAPDSC010109616.1:198017-250853 GCA_026290005.1 Latrodectus geometricus
ATATATATATATATATATATATATATATATATATATATTGCTGCGAATTTTAAAAAATAATGAATTTAATTTTAATTACAAATATTTTTGTATTAAAAATCTATTTCCTTCTCTTTAAATTATAATTAACATTAAGAATTACAATTACGTCATTCGTTGCTCTGCGCTCGCAGGTCTTAATACTTGTCACTACAATTACAGAAGATGACGAAATATATTCGTATATCATATATTATAATAATATTCGTCATCATATATTACTAGTCACTAATTATTTTTAACAAAAATAACTGACAAAACGCTAAAGATTTTCAAAATTGTTTGCAGGAAGAATTTTCTCGCAGGCCATCAAAATGTTCTTCATAACAGATATGGATAAACAATAAATCAAAGGGACAAAATATATTATTTAATTTTTAATAATGTATTTCTGAAAAATAAAAGTCTAAGAATTATTTTATTTCTAATGTGTTTTGAAAATGGGTATGCTGTAAAACTACTAGTCAATATTTTCAAAAATTATTAATTCATAGTCGAGCAAAATAAGGCATCCATATATATAATTTATGTAACAATAGGAAAGAGAAAAAAAAATATCTTTTCTAAACCTTAAAATCAAGTTTAATTTTGCTTTACAGTATTATCTATTTAGCATAATTTCAATCAAAATAATATTCTTATAAGTATACATTTTACTTAAATTTACATGTATTGAGAGTTGATATCTGAATGCGCAGTTTGATGTTATTTGGACACTGCACCATTAAAACCAACCAATCAACTTTATCTGAAGCTATCTGAAGTATATGAGATAAAACTTTAATGAACTCTAAATATTAAAAACATTTTTTCATGAAAAATATCGAATATAATCCCCATTTTCTTAAGTTTATCTTATTCATCAATCTCAAACTTTGTTTTAAAATCTGTTATCAAGATAAGAAAAAGTGTCAATATATTTCAGTAAATGATAAAAATCTTTAGATTATTTTCCTCAAATTTTTTCTAATTTGTTATTTTAGTTTGTAAATTTTACCGAAACGAATCTGCAAATATTTTCTGGCGTTTATTTTGTTACCACACATATTACTAATGTGTAATATTGTTTACCGTAATTTATTATTTTTTTCGCGTTGTTATATTTAAAAAATGAATAACCAAATATTTAATTAGTTATCAAACATAATATTTTGTTCTTATTACATAGAAAACTTGGGGTTTTAGAAAACTGAATATTCACTTCATTCAACATATAGCTATAGATGTATGAGAGTTTCGTTTTTTAATGTGAGAATATAAAAATTATTTTTCTTGAAAATTAGCGAAATTACGAACAAGAATCTTTTTTTAAATCAGTTTTAATTAAGAGTTTAATTAAATAATCTAATCAATTTTCCTTAAAGCTTTTAAATAATTTTTAATAAAAATATTTTAATTTACTTCACTAAATATGGCAAGTTTTTACGGATATATTTATTTCAGATTTAATTTAGTTTCAACACATAAGAGTTTCCATAGTATTAATTCTTTGTGTTTTATCATAAAGTCATTTTTTAAATATTAAAATTCCAAATTTAAAGAAAAAATCTACAAATTCCCTTTGTTTTGGTTAATACTAAAATTTCATTTATTAAGAATGTAACATATTACTCAAATTAATGTAAATAATCAAATATAAGTATAGGAAGAACAAAGATATTATACATAAAAATTTTATAGATGTTTATATACTTTTTTAATTTTTATATAGTTTTTTATAAAAAGTAATTTTTAATTGGCTTAAAAAATATAGAATGAATGAAATTACATCTGACTTGTCGTTTAGATTGATTGAACATCTGTCTAGACGAATGATAATGTATAAAAATTCATTTTTTTATTAAAATATCGTCTCATCATTCGGGGTATAACTGCAAATAATCAGACGATAGTAATTAGCATTTTTGTTGCAAATTTGTCAAATAATTTCAGTTTCTTAGTGTAGTATAACTCACTATCAATCCCAAATTATGAGAATATTTAAAATGTACTGTTTCCATACAAAATTTAAAAAACTGCGCAGTTAGTAAAATAAATTTAAAAAATTTTTATTGAAATGTTTTCTAATTGATATTTTTTTCCTTCAGAAACTTCATTTTAAAAATTACTTTTCATTTATATACTCTTAACATGAAATAAGATAAATGTAACATTCATAAAACATTTAATTTTTGTCAAATTCAACGATAAATACTCTGTTTAAAGAGAATAAAATTGAATCCCTCGACTTCAAAAAGCAATTGAATTTCGCTTAATATTAATTGCATCGACCTTTCGTAGCATATAACTTAATAATAAATAAGTCTTTTAGCTATAACTTTACATTCATTAATTAAATATCTTTTCTATGCTAACATCAAGATAATATTATCATGATAAAAGAGTTTGAAATGAAAGTCCATAAATCTTACTCTTCAAGACAACGTTTATTTTTAATTTAGAATATTTGAGAATCGTTTTCAACTTTAAAGTATTGCCATTCCTTTCCTGCTAAATAGACAGTTAATGATGAATGGCTGCCGTCAATTGCGAATTTAGAAACAATCTTGTTCGAACAAGCGATTAGTCAGAAAGAATCTCGTCACCCTTAACGTTTCCGATCCCTCAAAGAATACTCCCACGACGTCGAAAAGGTCACAAATTAATGAATTATGTAAATGAATTTCATTGATTGAGTCTCGCCATTCACATTAGAGATTCGCTAGCCATTAGGGCATGTTTTCGCCTTTTACGCGATTCCCGAAGGAAAAATAACGTGATTTTTCCCCTTTTTTTATTCCTGAAAGAAATTATGTGATTGCGCCATCTATCGAAGACAATAGTAGCTAATTTGCAAGGCAAGCTGAATAATTTGAATTAAATTTGCACATATGAGAAAAATTTAAGTTTTATTCAATAATGAAATATTAGTTTTCTGTATGTTTTAATGAAATAAATTCTTATTTTTGTCTTGTTTTATTTACTTCTAATTTCAATAAATAAAAATTTAAAATATCAAAATGAGAATCTTCATTAATTTATCAAGACAAACTTGATTTAAATATAAAATTCTGCAAAAGATTTAAAAAAAAAAAAAAGTCAATAAAATAAGTGGCATTTTTTTAAACAATAAGTCATAAAATTATGCCAGTATAGATGGCATTTTTTTAATCACATTCTCTTTTTCATCATTCCTTTTTTACTGAAAAATTTTTTATTGCAATTCTTCAAACTCATACTTACCTGTTTTGGCGCTATTCACTTAATTTTCTTACAGAGAAACAGGAAATATTTTGAAAAAAGGCAATTTTTTTACAAAAGTAAAAACAGATGAAAAATTACTAATGATTAGTTAAAAATTAGTTTTTGTACTTTTAGTTACAAGATGTTAAATGTTTCTGCAAATAGTCTTTGTGCCATTTTATCGTTACAGTGAGAATATGCTTTAAAATGTTTTTTGTCGTGAACATTTTGTTTTCTAAAACGAATTGGGTTCCTATTATTTGAATGTATAGTTCACATTTTATTAATATACATATAACAAATTAGCTTTCTTATATTTTACTCTAAGAAGCAGAATTTAGTTCTACCAATAAGAAATCCGTATTTAACGCCCGTGGTAATAAGAGTCGGCGTTATTGTATGTCATCAAATATTAATGGTTTTCACCGCATCTCTCATTTTATGCCTTCTTAACTGTCAAAACTTGTATAATATATTCAATGTGTGTTTGGTACTATATTTATGATATGTATTATTAATTTATATGTATGCTGTAAAATACTATTAAATAATTTATATTTTTCATGGAATCATTTTATATATTCTATTAATTTTAATATTTTCCAGTTTTTAGCTGCAAAATCTCATCTTAATTCATAAAATATATAATTCTTACTATTGCATGTTATCAGAGGAATTATATCAGTCGTAGTGTTGGGTTTAATTAGCTATAAATTTCAGATGATGATTCTGGTTCTGTTTATTACCTGTTCTAACAATATGTTATAAAATGTTACGATGTTATTAAATCAATAATGCTGGTGGAACTTGACAATATTGTTACATTGCAGAAACTATTCGGACATTATTAATAATAAAAGAGCTCTTCCATTATTGTTGGCAAATTAATAAAAGATTCTTACAAACAATAAAATCATGTTTTTATATTAAAAAAAATTACAATTCAAATTTCAGTATCGAAAAAATAATTTTAAAAATATCTTTAAAGGAAATTTTTTGAATCCACAGAAAATATTTGGTTACATTATTTTCAAAAATCTAATTTATTTTTATAACTGTTAAATAACTTGTTACTACTAAATTTATTATTTTATAACAGAAAAATATTTTATTATAAATTTTTATAAACAAAAAAAATTCGACTTTTTTATAAATTATTTTTATTTGCAGACGATCAAACAAGAATCAGATTGTCATCAGATATGGACATTCCAGGATCTGATTACATCAACGCCAATTTTGTTGAGGTGAGCTTTTTTTCGTGTATTTTATAACTATTGCATAATCGTATTTTAAAACGTGAAATATTGTATCTATAAAGTATAATATTCTTTTCTTTTCTAAAATAAATTGTTTTGATTTCTACGTTCGTGCTAGTGTGTCATTTAAAAACACTTGCGAGTGAAAAAAAATCAAACAATATAAAATAGGCATTCAACATTGGAAAGATTGAAACACAAAAAAATATTGCTAGTTGATTATCATTTGTTCTCTATTTCTTTCTCGCGACAAACAAAATAAAGCGCTAGTCTAATAAGAAATCAGTTTTAAACATAATAGATTATCTTGAAAACAAGCTAGTATTAGCATGAAAATATTAGCTGAAATAAAAAGATATTTGTATTCATGCGGAACACAAACCACTACACAGCTACCGCATGCCAATTTTTGAGTTTGGTGTGCTTTTGGCGGATTTCCTTGTTAATTTGGCAACCCGATTCTATGACGTAATAGAGATGCTATTACATCAAAGAATTATGTATAAGAATTATGCATAAAATTAATTCGCAACCCTAATGTTTACGTCTGCGTGAAGAAATTTAGAACATTTGGTTCCCTTCTCGTATTTTAATTTATATTCTTATATTTTCTAAAATCTTAATATTTTAAATATATACATTTACGCTTTTTAATTATCAGATTTAAATTTATTATTTAGATGTATGGACTTTTTTTCCAAGAATTCTACTTTTGGCGGATTTTCTTGCTAATTAGGCAACCTGACGTAATAGAGATTAATAATAATAATTAAAAACAAACTTCTATATTCGCAATCCTAATGTTTACATCATAATGAAGAAATTTAGAACATCTGGTTCCGTTTTCGTATTTTAATAATTTATATATATTTTCTTTTTTAAAATCTTAATATTTCAAAACTATTTAGCGCTTTTTATTTATTAGATTTAAATTTATCATTTAGATGTATAGCCTTTTTTCTCAAGAATTTACTACGTCATAATTTTCTTGGCAACAGTTTTCCTTAGGCAAAAAATTTAAAAATTGGCATGATGGATTTATTATATGGTATCTGTGCCCACAATATATTTTTTACTATCTCGAGGAAAATGTCAATAAAATTTACAGTGATTGTTGTTTAGCTAGAAAATCATTTTTAAGGTATGCCTTTTTCGCGCATAAGGGACTATATTAATAGACTTTAGATGCACTATAGCTCTGACATAAGACATCTGATTGCGCATCACATTTAGTTTTTGTTATGAAAATACAGACTGCAGTAAATGCCTCAAAATTACTTAAGAGATTAATTTTACATTTTAACTTTATTTTTTTCCATATTCCCTAAATTTTCTCTTTTTCTCTGATTAAGCAAATCTCTAAAATGAAACTGATAGCAAGCTTTAGTATAATTTATTTTCTCAAATATAGACTGTTCTCACAAAGCTCTGATTAGTTATATCAGTTGGTTAAATCTATTTACTAAGCAACTCTTGGAAATCAAGAAGGAATTTGTCAAACTATAATTGTGTTTTAACCACATATTTGTGTAAAACCAGCCTAAATTCGAATAATCATTTGTAGATTACTTTCTAAAACCAATCTTATAATTTTCAATGAGTTTCTCTATTAAAAGAATACAATTTTAAGTGTATTTCTTTCTTTAAAAATTTTTTCTTTAAATTTAAATTACTTAATAGATTTTAAAAAAAAATTTTAATTTCTTTATGTTTTCCATTATTGTCATTACGATATTTACTAGCTTTTTCTTAATTATTTATATTATTATATTAAATAATTTTATTCCTTAGTGCGATTATGATTTATGCCTCTTAAAAATGTTATATTTCAATGAAATTTTAGTGCATGTGTTACTTTATACTTCTGCAATATTCAATGTTAATATTCATAACGAAATCGAATCAAAATCCTCCAAAAGTCATACAATTGGTTTATATTTTAAATAAGTGGTTTCTTTTTTCCGAACAGTACTCACATTTAGATTGAGAGATTCCCACTATTTAGATTTCGAAATATACTATTTTTGGAACATTTTCTGGCTCCATAATCCAGATGGTTATTTAAGCAATTTCCTGCCAAACGATATTGTCAACACCCCCAAAAAAGGAAAGAAACCTTTCGGAAATTTTTTAAAAAATTTTCTTTTTAAACTCTCCTTGCATATCCTGGAACTACCAGATTCGATAAGAATACGAATCTTTCTTGCGACCGGATGTGTTTTCCACGTGATAAAAAATTGCAAAAAAGAACATTTTTCTGAGATCTCTACCTCTCTCTCTCATAACTTTTTTTTTTTCTTCTGAGAAGTCAAAAAATAAAAATTGTAAATTCTTCCACTACCGCGAAGCATCCCTCAAAGTCGGCCACCAGCACTCTTAAAAGAAGTGGGTGTATAAAATGCGGGGAATAATGCGATTTGCATAGTGACTGGAAGGAGTATCTCGAAACCAAATACCGAAACGGAATATTTCATATTATGTTCCCATTTTATTGCTGTGGCTCACAGAAGAGGAAAGATGGGACTTTGTGAACGAAAGGAGGAAAGAAAAAAGAACGTCAAACTGCAAGAGCAAAAGAAGTAGAGAAGAGAAGAAAAGGAGACACGGCAACAAGAGAAATGTTTCCGCACGGGAAACATTTTAAACTCCACTTTTTTAAAGGGGGAAAAGAAGTGAAATGAAGAGCGGGCAAGAAATTTTGAAAAGCAAGGAGTAGGACCATGGAAAAACTGAAAAATGCAGAAACATCGGGCGGTCTTTTCACTCTTTTCTGCTCTAAATAATGACAAAAAGGAAACGAGATGAAAGCTGTCGAAGGAAAGACTTTTTTGTGCATGTCCCTCAGGCTTTATATCGTTGTTGTTTGTACCAGTGCTTCTTCGTTAAGGCGTACAAAAGCGTGGCTAATTCCGAGTAGAGCAATCGGAATACGCCCCGCAATTCCAATGGTAAAAGTGAAAACGATTCCAAAGTGCGCTTTCTGTGAAAACTATTTTAAAAGAAATCTCGATAAAGGAAAAAAGATCCATTATGTTAACAAAATTATGCATATTCTGTGTATTTAAACCAAGAATTCAGCAAAATCAATCTTTCTCATTAAAGCAATGAAATTGTATTCTATTCATAATTTGTTGGCAAATAAATATGAAAGTAAATATTTTTTCAATTACATAATTTTAGAATAATTCGCTTTATTCAAATTTAAGAAGAATACTATGATGTCTGTTTTCAAACCTGGCAACCCATGATAACTCGTAATGAAATATTGATCATGAATTCATTTTAAAATAATTGTTTCAAAACTGTCGAATCAAAGGAAGATATGAATTCTTTGCTCAGGAATCTTAAAATAATATAAATAAGCATATTTCTTAAATATAATATTTTATAACAAAAATAATTTGAAAAAATCTCTGAAAATTTAATCAAAAATGCTGCGTTTTTGACGGTTAAAATTAATATCTTTTCCGGTTATTTTACTAATCTCTATGTAAAAAAAACTTGTATGCTAGAAACAATTTGCACAAACATGAAATTGAGAAATAATTCCTTCATCCTCCACTTTTTTTATGTTCTGTTGAATAGAAATTACGATGGAGAAAATAATAGAAGTCAACTTTTTGGATGATACTTTAAAAACAAATAATATATTAGCCAAAAAATATCTTTTCGCTATTTTACCAGTTTTGAAAAAAGTTTCATTATGCAACAGTGGATCTTATTTCAATAATTACGAAACCACATTTCGCTAATACTTTGTCGAAATAAATATTAAAATGTTTAAATAAAAATCTTTTAATAAAACTGCATCTTGTTTTTTAAGCATTAACCCAATCATTTCTCAAAATAAAAAATCTATTTGAGTGTATTTTACTTCAGTTAATGAAATTGTGGCTTATATCTGTTTCGTTCGTCGTAAAATAGTTAGTTCAGATATCTTTATGGTAAATTTCCATTTCTAAAGTATATAATTAAATATTATAATAAAATTTAACTGTATTTGATAAAAATTTTAGCTTCAAAAAAATAATGTACGTCTTTTTGAAAAAAAAACTATCTTTTTTAAATACAAAGATAAGAGCATATAATATTTTTAAAATTGTTTTCTAAAATTTATCTAAAGTTAGTGATATTTATTATATTTTACTGAAAACAACGAATATGTATAAGATTCAAGTTCGTAAGGAATTTACTGAATCAGAATTTATTGTAATCAAAGTTTTAATCTATGAAGCATACCTTATAAATAAAATAATTGATATTTTTATCATTATTCATTATTTTCTTTTTAAAAATAACTTAAAAGAAATAAATTAAAGAATTGATATCGTCTCGTTAATTTATTTTTAAATAGTTATCAAATTTTAAGATAGAAAAATAATTCTAATAGAAAAAAATTAACATTAAAATGTAAACTCTCAATTTCTTGAAACAAACTGGCACTAAGTAATGAGTTCTACAGGATCTAACTTTGATTGTTTCTCAAAGGCTTGTTAAAATGAAAATTAAGTACCATATTTTAGAAAAATAGTACAGTAAATTTTCAAATACTCCATTATTTATAAGCAATAAATAAAAGTTTAAATGAAAAGAACTAAATGCCAATAAAAATGAAACAAAATATTTTATTTTCGTTTTTAAAATCATTTTCTTTTTCAATTTGGAAATCCGCATTTTATGGTGAACAGAAATCGTTCGTGATATTTTCCATTCAATTGAAAATTGAACTTAATTGAATAACAGTTAGCAATCAAGTAGATTTAATTTAAAAATTAGAATATTTAGAACAAACTAGAGTTGCATAGTAACACGATTCCTTAACTGAAAGTACGGCTGAAACTTTTTATAATTACATTTATGACAAAAGAAACATGACTTCATGATATTGGGCACATCAAAGTTTAACTTGGATATTTTTGTTCCATTTACTAACTACATCTTTATTTGTTTACATCACATTTACTCTAACTACATCTTATTAATAAAGATTTTCCTAATTACTTGATAATGTAATACTCTATTACGATTGTACTACAGTGTATCGCTTGCACTTCTTCTGTACCATAACTGTCATTAAAATAAAAATTCCAGAAAACAATGAAATTAAAGTATATTTTTGTTCTGAAAAACAAATCTTTTTTTTTTTTTTTTGTAAGTTAAAGAAAAATTACGATGCTTTTAACAAAACCATCATTCACACATACTAAAAAATTCTTAATTTATAAAACTCACTTTGATTGTATTTACAGTTTTGAAAATCTTATTCTAAATCCAATTAATTTAAATATATAACAAATGGCCAAACTACGTAAGGCTGATATATTTTAATTAGATGCTTACATATATCATCGGATCCTCACGGATAAAATAGTCTGCTTACTTTCCAGAAGGAAATTGAAGATAAAAACCATTCCATTTATCTTGTGAAATGTACACAGTAATCCTTAATGAATTTGTATTAATCGTTTGCATATTGAAATGAAGAGAAAAATAAATTAGAATTGCGCATGAGTATAGATTTGTAGTAAAAAAACATTTTTATTTGTGCATTAAATTTTCGTGGTTCTCAAAAAGCCTGCTAAAAACCTATAAATAACTACTACATCTTCCGTCTTCTGTTTTGTTCTTCTCGAAGTGAAAGTATCTAATTAAATAATTCTTATACTTCATCAGCTTTATCTTATATTCAGATATACATATTTTATTACACTATTTTTCATTCATGATTATTCATTCATGAACATAAATGTTTTTATGCATTCTTTTTGAATGCATAAAAACATTTATGTATAAAAATAAGATAATTTATTTTCTAAGCAAATTTATTTATATAGAAAAATTTGTTAAAAATTTATTCATTAAATTAATGATAAATAATGCAAATTCAATGTGATATTACTGTGATAAAAAATTTAGGAGTTAGTTTTATAAAATGCGCTTGTGTCCGCTACATATATTTTGGCCCATATAAAATAAATCTACTTCAAAGCAATTTATTTAATTGCATTGTTCTTTATAAAAAAAATATTCTTTTAGTCCACACACATAAAATGTGTTACAGTCCTTGAGAATTCGTAAAACTCTTGAGAACTTACAGCGATTTTTCTTTTATTTTGAATGAACAGAGTATATTTGGTGTCCATAAAGCTGTTGTTTTATTCTTTAAAAATTCCCAATGTGACTTATTAGGAGAATATTCGCATCAGAATACAGTGGACGTATCAGGAGAATATCCTGTTCAATTTCGATTCGAAATTTGAGAAAGAATAAATGAAAAGCTTTGGCACGAAATCAGCTAGTTAGAGCAACTCACAATTTCAGCTTTTATTGAAACTCCTAAACTTTTTTTTATTCACTTCACAAAATCCAAATGACACGGAAACTTTTTCAATAATATTCTTGGTTGTTAAGAGAATCTTCGAATAGCAAATGTCAACAACTTCAACATCTTCTATAAATTAAGGATGGCTTTCTATGGATTAATCAATCTAAGGAACAATCTCTGCTTTATTTGAAAGTTTTAAACTCATTCAAAAATAGACCTTTTTCTCGATTAAATACGGATTTCACAGGTTTAGCAATCATAGTAATATTTTTAAATTTTTCTTGTTAGACTCCTAGCAACAATGAATTTCACTTTGATGATCTTTACTCGATTAAATTTCGAGTTTTACAAAAGCATAACGGCAATATTCTTTAAACAATAAACTAAATAATGCTAAGAGATGAAGTATCAATCTCAGTCAAATCTAGACGAAATTCTAAAACACTTAAGAAAAAATATTTGGAGTTACATGAAAAGTGTATTCCGAAAGTTCCCTATTCATGTAAAGCTTGCGATATACTTTTTAACTGTTGCATCCACGTTTATTCATTGATATTGTTATTCACTTTAATAAAAAGAAGGTGTCCTTATATGTAAAAGTATTTTTATCGTCAAAAATTCATTTATAGAAAAATATTTATTACTATTAAGTAACTTTTAGTGATGAATTTAATTTTTTTAGTACTACCATCTTTTGTTCTTTCGTTATTTCTTTATAATATCGTATTAATATAGGTATTAAAAAAGCCCACAATTTTTTTTCCAATCTTATTAGGTTATAAGCACAGATACTTAAAAACTCACTTTATGCAGCAAAATCCTTTCTATGTGTTTTTCTTTGTGTATTATATATAAGAAAATTGTTACACTATTCGAGCCAAAAAAACTATTTTGATGTTTGTAAATAATAATTACTGAATTATATAGTTATTTTCTCTGATCCATTTTGAAAGAATTTCAATTTTTTTTTATCAACTTTATAATGATAAATTTTAGGATTTCTGAAATTTGTTTCTTTTAAATAAGATATTAAATATGATTCATAATAAATTAAAAATAAAACATGGTTATAATCCCTATAAAAACAAATATGTATTTTTTTACATGAATTATTACAAAAACGTTAATTTTATAATCGCAAAACGAACTATTCCTTTTGATATGAATCATCTTAACCCCATATAAAATCTATAAAAATATAGTTTTTAATGTTCATTTTTTGCATGATTTATCATAATTTTAATAAATCAGTATGCAATTAGATTTGATTTATCTTCAATATAAATCGAACTTATAATCTAATGTAGCATCTTTATAATAATTTTAAGAAATGTCATTAAACGAAATAATTTGTATTTCTAAATATTTTTGTAGAGCTGGGTCTAAATGATTTGATCCTATATAAACATTAACTTTGAATAATATGGAAAGAATTGTTGAATAATTGTTTTTTAAAATGTACCCGGTATCTAACTCATAAATGTTAAAATTAACTATTTTCTTTGTTCTTGATTGTTTCCTAATGTTGAATTCGACGTGAACATTACAGGGTTACCGAGAAAAGAAGTTATACATCTGTGCCCAGGCACCTTTGAAACATACTGTATGTGATTTCTGGAGGATGATTTGGCAACAAGGTGTCTCTGTAATTGTTATGTTGACAGGGCTTGAAGAAAACGGCGAAGTAAGCTTGCTTTCACTTTTAAAATCTTTTAACTAGACTTTAGAAATAAGTATTTTGTTTAAATTATTTGCATAAATAAAAAGTTGTAATCCTACAGTCAACTTCAGTTCCTTATAATAGTTATTCGATATTATTTTAATCATGTTATAGAGTCATTTTTTAAATATATCAAACTTTATCTTAAGATATCTTTAATGGAAAAATGTTAACATTTTAAATTTATTCAATACAATTAAATATTTTCGTGGTATTTAAATATTATATATATTTAAAGATAGTTATATATAATTAATATCTTAGATATTTTTAGCAAGTAAAACATTAATCGAAATATTGTTTTGATACAAAATGCGATTAAAAATACTTTTTATCCTACAAATGATTATTACTTTTAACGATTGAATTTCAAATACCCACTTTAAGTAAGTAAATTTTAATAATAATTAAATTTAATTATGATTTTTAAATTTTATTATGAATAAATTTATTGTTTATTATTTATGAAATAAGAAGTAAATTATTAATCATAATTTTAAATCCTAACAAAAAAATTTGATTGTATAAGTCTAAGGCATAGTAATTAAACGTTTAACTTTATAGTATTTTAAAATATTAATACACTATTAATTATAGTATTTTCATTTAACATTCATTAAAATTTTAATTTAGGAATTGAAATTAATACAAACACAGAAATAGCTAAAATTTATTTAAACATTTTGTTAAAAATTTGATCTTGTTGTCAGTTAAGTATAAACGAGAATTAATATCTGTAATTATATATAATGTATATTATATAAATTATCTGTGAAGAAAATAACTTTTGTGAGAAATCTTAGAAATTCACTATGTATACGCAAAAATGAAAATATATCCAAAAATAAAATTATCCTTGATATTTTTAATTATACTTTTAAGTAATTATTTACCAAGAGTTCTTGGAAAAAAATTTATTATTTTAA
This sequence comes from Latrodectus geometricus, assembly GCA_026290005.1. Classification (NCBI taxonomy): domain Eukaryota; kingdom Metazoa; phylum Arthropoda; class Arachnida; order Araneae; family Theridiidae; genus Latrodectus; species Latrodectus geometricus. The sequence goes on from JAPDSC010109616.1 coordinate 211,509, forward strand.
TTCAAATATCAATTGAAATATATTACTTTCTCTCATTCATATAAATTATTTTACGCAATTTTTCTGTTTCATCTTCACTTAAAAACAAAGTATTTTAACATTAAATAGCTCGAAATATTAGTGTTAATTTTCATCAATGTCTTTTTTTAAATAACATTTTTAGTTACCCTTCAGTAAACTTGAAGAGCTCTCAGGGTTTTTTTTTCGGGAAAACTTATTTAAGAAGAGAAAACATTTCTGAATTTAAACTTTAAAATATGCAGGGTTGGAATTGGAATGTTCGAGAAGCTTACGTTCTGCTAACAGAGTAACTTATTCTAGCAGATGAAAAAAAAAATTTCACTAAGCTTCTCAAGTTTGCTGGTAAATTTGCAAACCTTCTTTAAATTAAGTCAATGAGTTTAATTTAGAAGTTTTCCTACTGAGTTTGGAATTTTTCAAGTTATCGCAATCACAGAAATATACTCAAAAATAGAGTTATTCATGATATTTTTAATTTTAAATAATTATTTACCCAGATGTGTGTAATACCTAACATAAATTAATAAATATATATGTTTATCTTTTAGTTAAAATTTATAATTTTAATTCTTAAAACATTTACTCCAATAAAATAATTATAAAGAACCAAGAAAATAACAAAGGATTGATAGTTTATAAAAATTATGGCACACCAAACCGGTTCTACTTTTAAAAAGTTAAAATGATTTACTTGTTTGTTAAATTTTAAATTTTTATTGGTGTAAATGTTCTTTTATAAAACAGTGCCATAAAATATTAGTAGCGTACTTCTATTTGAGAAAATATAGATATTTTTTTTCTATTTATCCATTAAATTATACATAGCCCATTAATAAATTTCGGGAAAATAGAATTGAATGTATATAACCACATTAAAGGGCAGAAAGATTGAAATTTTTTAATGATTACTTGGCAACCTGATTATAAAATTGTCACGAAAAAAAAGCAATTCTTTAATGAAGTTTTTTTTCTTTGAAGGAAAAGTGCGCCCAGTACTGGTCGGATGGCAAGGGACTGGAAGTGAGTTACTTCAGTGTCACTCTTATTAGCTTCAAGAAATGCTCCGATTATATTCTCAGAACTCTGCTCCTCAAATGTTCCAAAGTAAGAATTTTTTACCATTTTCGAATAAATTATTTATTTAGAAATATGTGTCCAATGAAATTTTCTTTCGGTGCTGTTAGATCATCAACTTAACTCTTTTCGGTTGGATCCGGGAATTGTAATGGCTATGAATGCTCAAAAACCTCTGACAGCTAAAAATTATGCAAAATGTTGAAGGAAAAATTTTACATACATAGTGGTAGCAGGCCCTCAACTGTACCTTGAGGTTAACGGTTTTGGAATATACCCCCAACGACAAGCCCCTCGTAATTTCGAGCCACGGTCAGTTGGTCACACCTGAGCTGGCACCCTTCTCTATACATCCACGTTACACCAGCTGAAGGTATTTGGAAGTCAGATATTTAAGTGGACACGTCCTCATTAAACGAAGTTCTAGCAACTCAGTGAGGGAGAATGTTTTCAACCTACCAATTACTGCCTACGGCAAATGATGTTGATATGTTTATTGATATTGAATGAAAGCGGCCTGAAGCTACTGAGTCACTCTTAACTATTTTACAGTAAAAATTAGACCCCTCTCCATGCATAAGAACTATATTAATTCACTTTATTAATCCAACTTCAGAGAAATGTCTATCACTGCTAAAAAACTTTAATTGATTTTAATTCATTATTTATTAGTTGTTAGTTTCCCCAGAAATACCTAAATCGTTTTATTCCTTAGAAGAAAAGTTCATTTTTGAATTGATTCGAAATTCCCACATTATATATATGTTAAATTAACTTTAATACATAAATCTTTCTAACATTGTTAATCAACTATATGATTTTACCCTGGTTATAACTATATAATTTAAATCTATTTTAGAAATTTTTAATTAAATATATAATTTATTAAATTAAAAATGTATTTAGAATTAAAAATCATAAATCTTATGGTCAAATATGCTCCAGGCTAGGAAGATTTTAGTCCAAATAAGTTCATTTCATACGAGCTCCAAAATTGAATTTTTATTGTAAAACTGAATAATATAATAATTATCACTGAGTTTGAAAATTGTATAATTGTTTTTTCACTGATTAAATTTTATTCCTAATATAAGCTTTTTTATAGCAGATCACTCTACTTCATGTTAAATTATTTCCTGTACTTCTAGTCTGGCTCAAAAATTAAAGATTAATTCCTCCCTAAAATTTTAATTTATTTCTTTGTTATAATGTTTGAAGAAAGTTTCAAATGATAAGAAACTAGTTCATAATAACAGTGACGCCATGCTATTAATATTAAAACTGGCAAACATATTTAATACTGATAGCATAAGTGTATTTATGACGTTACTATTGATTTTATCTTGTTCAACCACTTGAACCTGACACTTCACTAATCAGGGGACAATTGTATTTTAGATCTCTTGCTTTATATTCAAATTCTGGATGAAGGAATGCCTTTTGATAGTTTTTCATTTAAAATAAATTTAGGTTATGGAAGAATAAGATTTAATAGCCAATTAGGAATTTATAGGGTCTCTCTTCAATGATAAATACTAGTTTTTTTAATTATTTTGTATTTTTTTCTTATTAAAAGACAAATTAATATCAGTTTTATTAAGAGCTTAGCATAAGTTTCACTATGTTGACTAAAAAAAGTTAACTCATTTCGCCAAATTACAATCATTAAAATTGAGCAATCCACCTCTTAATTGAAACCACAAAATGCCACATAAATTAAAGCATTCTACAACTGGATTTGAAAACTACAGGAAGATTTCATTTTTCTTATGATGTGTGTGTGTGTGTAAGCTTCAGTATGTATCTAACTATTGAAGACCCTTTTACCGTTTCCAATGTCTACTGTTTATTGCAAAAATAGTGACTTTTCATGTTATAAAGTCATGTTCCTATGTTGCAAAAACCCTTTTTAATCTAATCATCTGATGGAAACAATACTGTAAAAATGTGTATCAAAATCACTAACCCACTTCAATGGAAAACAATGTTCATCCTTCATTGCTTAGTAGTGTTTGAGATCGACTTTATATTCCGAACAACAAAATTTTATCATTAACCCATAGTGATAAAATCCATTTCCATTAGAAATATCCAAGTAATTATTAAAAAGTATATTACCCAAATCATACAGAAACAACCATAGTTCAGAACCTAGTTCTATCAGTTCAGAACCAAACTGCTTGTTGCATTGACTAACGTTTTGTTAACCTCTTGTGTCATTGTCCAAGTTTCTAATGAGTATGTAAGTATATCTCTGATTTGACATTTATAAATATATAACGCAATCTTCCTTTCAATTAGGTTTGATTTTAGATAGACGATATAACCATTTGAGAGAACTTTCGTTGGTATAAATGAATGCAGCCATCATAGTTTAAATATAAATCATTCTAAATACTGTGAAGTGTATCTTGATTTTTTATACACAATTTTAGGAATCTATAAAATATTTTATCTAACATGGTTTATTTAAATATGCAAATATTATTGCGTATATGTAGGTAAGACAATTAAAAATTGCCATGAAAAAGGACTAGTTCTTTCCATTAGTTTTCTTATATAATAAATACATTTATCGTCTTATCTAAAATTAATTTATCCTGATACTTGATAATGTTTTATTATCCTATATCTTATAATATATATGACAAAAATTTCGTAAGCTTTATTTTCAAATTTCCAATATATCTCCACCTACGTTGGAAACGAATATTTATAGCTAATGCAAATCGAAATGACAAGGTAATTCTATTTTCCAACGAAATAAAAGTGACTGGATCAGAATTTCACATTATCATTACTCGGAATCAAGCGCAAATGATTGCTAATTATTCTTATGCTAATCTTCGGGATACAAGTAACACGTAATTACTCAGACGGACACACAAGGCTGTGTTTCGATTACTTCTATCCTAATGTGAAAATAACGTGCTTGCTGCAATACGTTGCTTAAGTGATTCTGAAAACTCATTTGAAATCATACACTGTCTTTTCGGGAAGATCGCCAAAGAGGCGATGAAATATTTAAAGTGCTCCCTATTCCACTGGCTTGATCGATGGTTATTTTAAATAATCTAATTAAAGAAGAGGATTATAAATCTTCTTTCACTGCTGTATTGTATTGTTTAAAATTACTCCAGCAATTTTCTTCCGCTCTAGTTCTTAAAAAGAAAGTTAAATTCGGGCATCACCGTTTATCATTTTTTTTATTACATTTAATGCATTTTTCTCACATCTGTTTCTTTTATTTTTCAACAGCAATTGCTTACATCAGCTAAAATGTGTCTGTATTGGTGGACTTTGTTTTCGGTTTTAATGTATATAAATGTATTCAAATAGATAGCCGTTTTAGTCTTTTCGGTTGCGAATGTTTTGTTGTTAGAATCTGCTGCATTGATCAATAATGGTATAAAATGAAGTAAAATTCGTCAGTGCAATTAGCCGATAAGTTTTGTTGACAGTATAAATAAATTTACCAAGAATTACTTTTTTAGAGCTCTGTTCTTTTCTACACAGGAATAATTTTTCTCTCCTTGATTAACAAATTATAAAGTGAGAAAATTGCGCATAAAATTTAAATTCATTAATATAAATTTTCAGAAGTTAATGATTTCTTCTAAGATTTTCAAAATATTTTAAAGATATGGAAGTTTTATAGCTTTTTAAGTTTCTTAACTATATACTCGCATTTATATAGAACATAATCGTATATATTAAGCCTAACATGGCGTCTTTCAACTTGGGGTTCTATTTCCAGATCCATGTTTATTAAAACAAGTATAAATTATGAGATAGAGAACCTTGTTACTATTAACGATAAGTTCACTAATAACGAAAAATGCATCTAAATAAATATAATGCTTTCATACATTTATTTCGGGAATGTAAAATAAATTTTTTCTAAGAACATAAAATTATGCACAAAAAGGGAAAAAAAATTATTCACTTAGAAGAAAATCCACCTAATGACACAATATCTTTTTTTTTTTTTTTTTTTTTTTTTTTTTAAATAATCCACTTAAAAATTATATTTTTTTGTTTTTGAACAAAATATGAATTGAAAAAATTACATATAAAACTCAGTAACAAATTTTGGGAATTTAATAATTGCTTCAGCTTTTTAAAATATTTTAATTATACACAAATCACTAAATTTGTCTTATTGCTGATTGGATGTTTTACCTATAAATATAGCAAACTAAGTTTAATCGTGCTAGGCATTTTTCCAGCAACCTAGAATCATGGTAAAAAAATAGCTCACATATTATTTACTAAGAATAAAATCAATTAAATGACAGGCTACTTGAGGACTCATTATAAATCTCATGTAATATGTAAATTTATGTTTAATTTGTTAAATTTCTTAAATTTTATCATTGTACTTATAAATTTATGATTATTTGAAATTTCATTATAAACTTTATATATTAACTTAGTAATTATGACACTGAACATTTCTAAAAATCTCCATGTAATAAAAAAAACTTCCTTAATTGGTTTTTTAATCATTTTTGAAATCAGTAAAAATAATTTTTAAAGTTATTAGTTTTCAAAATAAAATTTTCATTTTAGACATACTTGTGCTTTCAAAAATGTTTATTAAATAAATTAACAAAAACGGTACTCATTATAGAGGCTTCTATATTTTTTCAAATTTTCTAAGATATTTATAATAGACATTTTTGCTTAAAAATAATTAAAAGACAAAAAATTGCTTTTTAATAAAACGATCAAAAAATTGAAAAATTTAATTAACTTAAAATATATCAACTTGTTCGTGACTTTATAAATTAAAAATGAAATCGCGAAATATGTTGAAGATCACAATATAAACATGTAAATGTATTTTAATTTATTGCTTAAACTTGTAAGCATGCAAGAAAGCAAAGCGAATAAAGAAATACTAAGAAAATATTCAATCTTTTTTTACAGTAACAAAGAGGAACATTCCTTTCAAAATAAATTGTCTTCAAATACAACTCCAGTTATTTGTTGTCCCTTTCTATTCTTAAAGAGAAGAAGAAATACGACGCACTCATATTTGAAACACGTAGCAATAAAATATAAAATAATACACTAGTGTTCCATTTTTTTTTCTCTCAATTTCCATAGCTTGTTTAAGTGAAGGAAACAAAGCTTTCGAAACAAAGGGTAAGCGAAAGTAAAATATTAAAATACGTCATCCACTTTCTCAAATTCCTTCTATCCCTTAAGACTAATTAGAAAAATTTTCAACGATAAATAAAACTGTAAAAATAATTATAAAAACAAACAAGGCATAATTTTATAAACAAGTTGAATATTCTGAACAGGGCTTAATTAAGTAAATTACTGCGTATTTGCCCGGATTTGATTTATTAATTATGGTCTGCAAACACGTCAGAAAATAAATCAAAAATACCTTTCATACCTTTGCTGAGATAATGCGAAACATTTGACTTTCAGTGTTGGGAGATAAATTGTTATTGCAGTAATTCTCCCAGATTCCTGTTTTTGCGTGTTTAAATTATTGAAAATTGTGCATTTACCCTTTTTTTGTAATTAAATAGAATCTGTTAATGCCCCTAACAACCAGAAAATTAAATTACTGTCATATTCTAACGACCTACTTTTGTATTTTCCTGATTAATTCGAATCGCAGAGAAAATTGAATATTCGAATAAATAATACTGGAATATATCATTCAGAAAAGAGTAGATAGGAAATAAATTCAAATGAATGATATATAATAAGTCTTGTATGGTAATTTTTATAACTTAAATCATTAGAATTATGTTGATTTCTATTAAAATAAAAATAATTTCTAGTAGCATGGTAAAAATTCTGGTGTATTATAGAAATTCATTGCCTGACATATAACCGTAAGAAAAGGGCGTTTTGCTTCTGGCGATTCAATTATTTAAATTTGATGATTTCCGAAAAAAATCCGAATTTATTTTTTCAGCGTCACAAAGAAAATAATAGTCATAAAATGAGTACAATATTTTTTATTTTATATTTATCCTTATATTTTGCTATAATTATAAGAAAACGTACTTTAGCGTGTTAAATCGAAATTTTACATTGTATTGAAGGCCCGTGCCCAATGGAAGAAAATTACTAGTGGAAATTGTTTCATGTTTATTTATTTCTAAGATCATAAAAGTTTATCATAATTATCTAAAGGTAGTCGAAGATATACAAATTAAGTTGATTTAACATAATTCTCCAAGTAACATATGTTAATTAGTATGAAGGTTGCAAGTCAACATTTCATGACATCAATGAAAATGTGTCATTATTTTCACTGTCATGAAAGGAAATATTAGCAATTTATATTTATGAAAATATGTCATAAGCATAAATTTCATATCTTCGATATATCCTAAATGACACACAATTATCTAAAGGTGTAGCCAAAGATATGCAGCTTCAGTTGATTTGACATAATTCTACAAGTTGCATATGTTAATTGGTGAATGTTGAAAGTCAACATTTCATGACATTAATAAAATTATATTATTTTCATTAATGTCATGAAAAAGAATATCAGCGGTTTATATTTCTGAAAATATGTCAAATATAAACTTCATATCATCAGCGATATATCTTAAATGACACTTTTCCCAGTTCCTTAACAAACTTGAATTTAATAAATTTGGATTTTCTGCTTGATTTAATGCGAGACAATCTTTTATGAAAACTAGAAATACATTTATACACAATAAATACTATTTACAACGGATTGATTCTAATTTATAAATCTAGTTTTTAATGGGTATTTCAATAACTTTTCGTATGGCGTACACATCACTCAAAGTTTATTGTTCTTGCGAAAAAATAATCGATATGTATGTCTACTAAAATATTTCATAGGAGAAGAATTTCTGGATTCTTTTAAACAAAGCATCGTTTATTTGTATTGCAATCAAGTAACTAGGTCAAAAGATAAGGTGACACCTAATTTTTTTTCTCATGAAAGAGTACCAAAATAATATGCAATAAACTAAAAAAGAAAAATACTTTTCAGAATTATATAAGTTTTCTATTATAAAGAAAAATATATGTTAGTAAACACATCTGTGAATAATTTTCAGGTATTTGCAATTGAACTTAAACAATTATTTAAGCTTTTTACGTAAGCAAAATAATAAAAAATGTATTATACCAAATAATATAAATACTTTATTGTCCAACATTGTGTATTTTAAATAACTCTACTTATACATAACGATTAAATAAAGAGTTTAAGATTGTCATGTACTATATTCTGATTAATTCCAATGTGACTGGCTTTATTTGTTACCAGGGAGAAACTTGAAATTTCTATTTTTCCTAAAATAAAAATGGCGCAAGGCTTAACTCTCTCTCACTGTCGAAGTATGACATTTTTAATATAATAAGAACTGAATTCAAACTAAAATCCCAAAGTGCTTTAACCTAAAAATATTCTAATAATTAACAAGTAACATTTTATTTGTTGGTTATATATTTTTTAGAACAAAAAAGAAGTCGTGGCGTTATAATTGCGTATTCAGTAACAGTAGATTATTTGGTTTCATTTCATCAAACTATGATAAGAGAAAAATATTTACTCACCCCACTCAAATGAAAATGCAATGGACTAACCTTCATTTTTCTATTTTTAGCTTCTTACAAGAACAGTCTATGGTATGCAGCTTATGCTATTTCGAAGTTTCATAGTGAACATACATTTATATCGACATTCAAATTCAATTTAGAAAAAAAAATTTCAGGAGAAAACAATTAATAAATCTCTGTAAATAAAAGAAATTACCGATGCAAAGACATCATCAAAATCGGTCTTTTTTAAAGAAGAAGCCTGCAAGAGCAAAATTCTAACTTCACAATGTTAAATCCCACGCCAGACTGCTGAAAGTTCCAACAAAATCGCATAGACAAACTTCGTGTTGCCGAAAAAAAACTTCTAGAAACAAAATTTTAGATTAAAAAAATTCAACCAGCAGACGATATCATAAAATTAAAAACTCAGCTGCTCTTACATAAAATGAAAGCAAGCGATTTCATGATGTGAGCAGATGATTTCATAAATTGAATATGCCATAGATCAAATTTATCGAGAATTAAGCAATATTCATACCTAATAATTCTCTATTTCGCTCACAAAATAAATAAGAGAGATTTATGTTTTTAACATGGCTGCGCAATTATTTCTACTCGTGTTAAGATCATGTAAAATTTAACTTCTGTTGTCTAAAAGCGTAGGAAAGAAAAAAAAATATGAAAATATGCACTTGTTTCATCAAACACCGAAGTAAATTTTTATGTAAAAATTACAACTTTTAAATGATTTTTTTTTCCTCTGTCACTTGAATAAAATGTCGGGATTTTTAGTTTTTTCCTTCTTTCTTTCTGTGGAAAAGGAGTTTTGAAAATACTACAACAGGTCTTCCCTAATTCATTACTTTGTGAATTAATATACTTAAATTTGAAAAGAACCTAAAGTAATGTAACAAACTGCATTGGAATATAAGAAATGAGTTTTCGTGGGTGACAAATCGGAGAAGTTTAGATTCTGATCTTTTGATTATATTACCTTCAAACTACCACAGCAGATATTATTTGAGTTGCTAACAGATTATGATAGATTTGTTGAACAATTGAGAGATGTTATTTATAATTAGCAGCATAATGAGACAAAATTGGAAATTTTCATTCAATTAAAAATATTCTGCTACAGAACGAAATATTTTGAACCATATAGTGTAAAAATGTTTCATATAATCACGTATGTTAATGTTATATATTTTTTTGATTTTAATATCATGTTTCCCAAAAATGTTGGCTCGTTAAATATTAAAATTAAGATGGTTGGTCACTGATGATTCAGACTTCGTTTGGATTATAACATCCGATGTCCTTGTAATCTTCGAAATAAAAAAGTTGGTTAGGTTAATCACTAAGATTATATAGGTTGATCATTGATGATACAGATTTCGTCAGGAATAAAATATCCGTTGTATTCCTTGTAATCATCAAAGATTGTTAGTTAGGTTAGGCACTAAGATTGGGCTAGTTGATCATTGATGATACAGATTTCATCTAGAATAAAATATCCGTTGTATTCCTTGTAATCATCAAAGGTTGTTGGTTAGGTTAGGCACTAAGATTGGGTTGGTTGATCATTGATGATACAGATTTTGTCTGGAATAAAATATCCGTTGTATTCCTTGTAATCATCAAAGTTTGTTGATTAGGTTAAGCACTAAGATTGGATATATAATACATTACAAATACATATACACAGATGATACAAATTTCGTCTGTATTATATATACGATATATTATAATCATAAAAGTAAAAAAAGTTGGTTAAGCATTAAAATTGAGTTAGTTGACCATTGATGATTCAGATTTCATCTGGAATATAACATCTGATGTCCTTGTAATCATGGAAGTGAAAAAGTTGATTAGTTGAGTATTAAAATTCAATTGGTTGATCATTGATGGATTATTGGTGGCTTGAATGTTACACCCGACGTGATCTCATCGGAATCAAAATAATCCAATGCTTGTTTTTGAATGAAGACACTTTATGTGATATTTTAGAATGCAAGTAAGAAAATGTTTATGTGAACGTACTAAAAATTATACTTAAAACATTCATTCAATAGCTTATAGTAAGCAGATGAAATACTGCTATTTCTTATCATGCCCTACTATATTATCATGGTGACTGCTTCTTTGTTATGCATTATAAATCATTATATATAGCTTCATTCCTAGAGTGTATTCTTCGGGAGGAAATAACGAAATAGTTAAATGATTTTTTGGCCTAAATATGATAAAATAAACTGTGTTTGGGACACTTACTAATAAGGCCTTACACTGAGACTAATATCTCGGTTTATTGTTTAGGACTTTCTGCTTATATAAAATTGTGTCCTTAACTTACATGGAAGCATTCATTTAGCAATCTTAGCTGTTTCAAAGTCTAGTGGTTATCGTACTTGACTACAGATGGGTGAGACCTGGGTTCGAATCCTGGCTCGGGCATGGATGTACTTTCTCTCTCTCTCTCTCTCTTTCTTGTCTTTGTCCTTTCTTTGTGTGTGTGTGAATGGTTGCCTACCCTATAAACGGGAACCTATAGCATAAGTGTACTGAAGAAGTCGGACTCCACACCAAATATGGTTCAGTTGGAAAAGTAGAGCAGCGCACCCCATATTGCCAGCCTGGCTGGCACACGACAACAACAACAACAGCTGTTTCAAAGGATCGTAATCGTATCAAAAATCCTATTCATCCTTTTTCAAAAAATCTTTTTTGTAATTTATTTGTCAATTTATTATTTCGATGTATCCTTTCATGCTTTATAAATTATCTGCTTTTAGTTTCAAAGGGTAGTTTTCAATTTTTGAGAAAGAGACACTTCTTTTTCGCAGAGTTTCCCACGCTTTTTTATTTTACCCTCAAATATTTTAAGCAATATTTGAGTGTTATCTTACTTTTCAGAACAAAGAAGTGTGCCAACGAGAGATTCTGCACTTCCATTTCCTGATGTGGAGTGATTTCTTGAGCCCTGGTCAACCATCCTGGCTTCTCAGATTTATCAAAAGGGTGAATGAACACTACTCGGGTGACAGAGGACCTTTGCTTGTTCACTGCAGGTTGGTTAATATATATATATATATATATATATATATATATATATATATATATATATATATAATTTCGCTGGCATTCAGAATATAAATAAAATTGATATTAAAACGAAAAATACAAAAAATTTAATAAAAACTTTAAAAAAATCTAAATCAAACTTTTATTTATTAAATCAATAAATTTATTTTTTTAACATATAGGTTTACTTTATATTTTAAAAAAATCATTAATTCATAACTTTTCAATGATATCCAATTTATTAATAATTAAATATATTTCGATTTTTATTTTTTGTAACTTAAATTATGCAGCTTAAACTTCATAGTCACGCTTATATTAGTTTGGAGAAAAAGTAATCCATTATTTTTTCGGTAGACGTCTGTAGTGATCGCTATCTCGTGAGGTATCTATCAAACAATTTCAGATTTATGCTCATTGGGAAGGTGACATTTGACACTAAAATATTTTCTTGCGGTTTTTTGTTTGATTAATTCAGTTATAAGTATACGGTTTTAAAAATGAATGACCACAAACAGAAAATTCGATGCGTTTTAGTTTTTCTTTTATAATGGTGAAAATGCTAGTCAGGTGACTAAAATTGTGAAAGATGTTTATCGTCCTATATAAGACTGTAACAACCAGTTAGGTACACTTTTGGTTTCGTCTATTCCGTTTGGGTATGTTTGATGTTAAAGATGCACCTCGTATGTATACAGCATCGTCGAGAATGTCTATAAAATATCAAAAAATATCAAAGTTAACCGCATGTCAGCAGTTGTAGCTTCGCGCAAAACCAATTAAAAACTACATGAAAACTGTTTTAAATCTTTTATATAGCGAATCCGAAAGAAGTTACATAAAGTTCACGTAAAAATAAGGGATTTCTTTTTCTCCAACCTAATATTTTTACTTTTTGTTAAAAAAGCAAAAATGTAAGCTTGACTATGAAAAAAATTGTATTAAAAATGGTTAAAAAAATGGCAAATAATTTGCGATTGAATACAAGATTTTGAATCACATATTTGTATGTAAATTCGATAGAATTGGCTTAAGATCTTATACGTTAATTTTTAAGAATTAATGAAGGATATTCAGCAAGAAGTCTTTGTCATGTTCCACCTTATAGTGTATCGCAATTTTGTACCATTTTAATGATTCTATAGTCCCCATTTATCTTTGTGGACTAGCTTGAGCTCTGTTTTTCCTCTACAGTGAAGGCGTGGGGCGGACGGGCACCTACGTGGCCATCGACTCCCTGAGCCAGCAGCTGGACGAAGAGGGCATCGTCGACATCTTTGCTTTTGTCACCCATCTCAGATATCATAGAAATCATCTCATCAGAACTCTGGTAAATTTAACCTTTTCTTTCCACAAAAAAAGCAACTAAACTTTACTTTCTTAATATAGTTCAATCATTAAAATGAATGGTTCAGTTGGAAAAGTGGTGCAGCGCACCCCATATTGGCTGACACACGAAAACAACAACAACATTGAAATTAATCAAGTGCAGTTTCTTGTTCAAATACTTGAGCAGAATTATTACACTCACGTTATTAAATTATGCCTTAACATGTACATCCTTACAAATCACTGAATTGCAATATACATCAGAAATGTTTTATGTGACAAGTCAAGAATATGATGGTAATACTTGACTTACTAATGTTTACTTGTTTATTAATGTTAATATGGTGATACTAATGTTTACTTAGTTTAAATGCATTCTTTTTATAATATCGGTTATTAAAATATATTCTTTAACAATTCAAAATGAGAATATAAAACATGTGGTATTACATTTGTTAAAAATCACCGTCCAATGGCTGAATGATTATCGTTCCTTCCTTGGCTGCTGGTCCCGGGTTCGAATCCCGGTTTGGGCATGGACGTTTCCCTTCTCTTTTTCTCTCTGTGTATTTTTGTCCTTTCGCCACCCAACCTGTCTGGTGGTTAGCGTAACTGACTACGGATGGGGAGAACCTGGATTCGAATCCCTGCTCGGGCATGGATGTACTTTCTCTTTCTCTCTCTGTGTATCTTGTCCTTTCCTCAGATGATGGATGAATGTGGCCCGCCCTATAAACGGGTTTGTGGTGGTGTGGCGTGGGAGATGCTACTCGTACCTCCGTGACTTGGTTCACAGGTGCCCACCGGGTAATGATAAAATGAGTAGCAGTTTCCGGCCTTGTTGCAGCAAATGGGCTAATGTATTTACTTGCTCTAGGGTGCCCGCCATTAGAAATAAAAAAAAATAAAAATTGTCCTTTCTTCTTCTGAAATGATGGATGAATGTGTCACACTCTATAAACCGGTTTGTGGTGGTGTGACGTGAATACTGCTACTCGCCTCGGTGGCTTGGTTCACAGGTGCCAACCGGGTAATGCTAAATGAGTAGCAGTTTCCGGCCTTGTTGTGGGCGACGGGTCAATCACCCAGCGCCCTACCATTAAAAAAAATTGTTAAATTGTGTTTGTATGTTTTTTTTTCTTAAATTCAAAAATAAGTTAATTTTACACGCCTCTATTTTAATTTTTAACACAACAATTTCCAATTCTTCTGCACTTAAAATATTTCTTTCCTTTTTAACAGCATACATAATATAGTAATAAAATTCTCAAAACTTTATTAAATAGAAAATTTAGTATAGAGTAGATTAATTAATTTAATTGGTGTGCTTAACAAAAGGAGTAAAATATAAGTTATATCTAATCTTATCTCTTAATGGTTTAACTTAATTGTACTTATAGCAATTTTCCTCTCTTACCTTCAGTTTTTTTTAAAGAAATAATGTTGCAAATTCTTATACTCCTCTCTCTTTTATGCTTCATTATCTTAATAATATCATAATCCTTTTTCTAATTTATATCCATTATCTCATTGCATATTTAAGTTCACAGGAAGCGAATGATATAATTTTCATTAATTCGAATAGTTTAAATTCTGTTGTAATAGTTTAAACTTTGTTAGCCGGTTTATCTTTTATTTTTATGGGCGTTTCAGTTATCTTTATTTACTAAGTAATATTTTTTTTAATTGAAATAAGATCTTTTAAAAGCTAAATTTAATGTAATATTTTTTATTTAAGATAAAATTAAATGGTACGGTTTCCTTTTTTCTATAATAATATGAAAAATATCATTAAAAGAATAATTTTTAAAATGATTAGATTTACTTGGATTTTTAAAAGATTAATTTCAAAAATTTAAAGGATTTCCTTGATAAAGAATTTACATCCTTTGAGCAAATTCTTTAGATTAATTTTGCAAATGAAAATTCAAACATTCCACTTTGTATAGCTCGATTAGATTTATAAGAAAACTTATAATTTATAAAATAGTTATAATGATCTTGAAAACTAAACCTGTGACAAGATTATTGACACAAATCATTTCAGCTATTCGGGGACTTAATATTAATTTCATGTGCCGAAGACGGAAATATAATTCAAAGAAAAATATATTTATTTCTGTATTATATAATTATGTGACCATTTATAATAATTAGCTTAAACACAAATTAAAATAACATTTATAAAGTAGTATCATATTCCAACTAGCAAGCTATTCATTTATTTATTTCTGTATTTGATGCACATCGGTTAATTTATAGTACCTGACCTAGTCATAGAAATTTAAACATCATTTACAACATAATATAATATTTCAAAGAGGAAGAAATGCATATATTTATTTATTTACAACATAATTATTTGCTGATTAATAGTACATAATTTAGGCACACGTTAAGATAACTATAACATTTAACAACATTAATAACTTTTATAAAATAATGTCTATCCTCAGAGAGGAAGATATGCATATATTTATTTCTGTAACCGATGTTTATTGGTTGATTTAAAGTACCTAATCTAGCCACATTAAGACATCATTTATAACATCATATTTCAAAGAGGAAGAAATGAATATATTTATTTATGTACTATATAATTATTTCCTGATTTATAGTACATAACTTAGTACATAAATCAGCAACATAGATTTATAGTACACACATTAAGATAACATTTATAAAATAATGTAAATCTTCAAAGAGGAAAATATGCAATTATTTATTTCTGTTACCGATGTTTATTGGTTGATTTATAGTACCTAATCTAGCCACATTAAGGTATCATTTACAACATCATATTTCAAAGAGGAAGAAATAGATATATTTATATATGTACTCTATAATTATTTGCTCATTTATAGTACATAACTTAAACACATATTAATATAACATTTATAAAATAATGTCAATCTTCAAAGAGCAAAATATGGATATATTTTATTCTATTGCCGATGTTTATTTGCTGATTTATAGTACTTAATCTACCCACATTAAGATATCATTTACTACATTACATCATGTTTCAAAGAGGACGAATTGCAAATATTTATTTCTGTGACAGTGTTATTTGCTTGATTTATAATATCTAATCTATTCATTAGTTAACAAATCATATACAACATAGCCTAATGTTTCAAGAGAAATATATGCACATATTTCTAAACCCAATGTTCATTACCTAATTTATTGTACTTAACATAGATTAAAACTTCATTTGCAATCATTAATAACATGTTTTAAAGAGAATGATATGCATAGATTTATTTCTATATATTCTCTATATTCATTGATTTATAATATTTTAATGAACAATTTCGTCTATTTCTTAATTTAATCATACATTACAATATAATATCACTTTGATGAAATTTTGAGGTCATCTCGTCTCTAGATTCATTTGAATAAATTTTTTTACCATCTACGGTATCACTAAATTATAATATTTACTCAAATTTCTTGCTAAACTTTTTTACTTCCAATTCCAGACAATCTAAGGAACTTTTAAAAACTCTAATAGAATTCTTCAAACTATGTGAAGGAAATATGAAATCAAACTCCAAGATTTTTAACAATAGCCAGGAAACGATATTCTAAATGAAGATAAATTGGAATAAACTTTATAAACTTTTATAAATAAGTTTGTGATAGTTAATACTAGTTAAAAGCGGGACTTGGCAGGGAGTTCTTAAAAATTCTTCGTTTGGAAGATTCTAAGAATTCTTCTAAAGAAAGAATGTCATTTCTTGAAGAGGTCTCTTTCCTGCATAACACAGGAGAAGATTTTCATTAATTGAAAATTCATTTCTAACAATACTACGATAAATTATATATATTTTTTTCGAATCAAGTCGAATAATAATAATTATATTTGATAAAATTAGAAACACTGCGTAAAATATTTCCGTCCTGATACCACAAAATCAAAAATTAGTTTAGAATACCGTCTTAAAAAAATTCATTAACTTTTTCCGAGTAGATTCTAACAAATAAGTACAGCGAACGAAAAATTTCTAAAAAGTGGAAATTATATTAACTTAATAATTTGCACTTTTGAAATACGAATAAGAATATCAAAATTCCGAAATATAATTAATGAAATCCTTCGGAACGGAATTTTAATTACAAATAAAGACACGTCATGCCTGCGAAATAAGAAATAATCTGAGATGTCTTTTGCTTTGATAAAGCCTCCCAAATGGAATTTGCGTTTAAATTAGAGAAAAGAGGGCGCTTCATTCTCTACTTTAATTAATTAATCAAAAAGCCATTCCCTTGACCTGAATTCACATCGTGTATGTTGGCAACAGTAAAGTTAAAATCTAATTTCGTATGCTTGTTTCACGAGAACTGAGGCATCGGTTATTGTCTATTATTCAAATGTTATGCTTGATTCTCGCTGAAAAATTTATCTAAAATATTTCCGTGTCAAAAAAAAAAAATGCGAAGAATCGAATATTTTGTGAGTTGGGCTTAAAAAGTCATAAGAAACCTGGTCTTATTTGATTTCAGTTGAAAAATGTAAAAGAAAACGTTGATTTTTGATTGCCCACTCGATGAATAAATAAAAATTCAAAAACTTTCACACAAAACGGAATAAATATATTCCGTCTTTATAAACTCTGCTGCTTACGAGAGTGAAATTTTTCCCAGCTAGAGGAAATAAAGTTTGATTTTTGAGCCAAAGAATAACCAAAGATTTAAAAACGAGCTATATCAAGCCGTTTTTTCATGCGGACGCAAATTCATTTATTATATAATATAATTGGACAACCAAAGTATTTCTAGAGGTAGCTTCAAATTGAAGTTGAAATTTTAAAATTTGTAACAAAATGTATTCCATAGAATTAAACTGTAATATGATAAATGCATTACTTATTTGTGGCTGAGATTTAATGTACGGTCATTCTTAGTGCGAATTTTCCACATTAAGCGATAAATAACAATTTCTGGCAACCCAACTAATTATGACCAATAGCAGATGAGGGATTCCGACCAATCAGGCAATATTTTTCAATATTCTGTTTATTTTTATACCTCGTTTGTGCAAAACGGCGAGATGTTTTGCGACTTTTTGAAAAAATTGCTGATGGTGGCTGTATTTTGTTTGACCATGTTTTGTTTTCAAGAGAAGACTTTTTCTTATAGCCGAATTTAAATTTTCTTTAAAACATCTTTATCTATATTTCCATTATTACGATTTTTAAGTATTCTGTTATTAATTAACAGTTTTTAATCTACACAAACGTATTTATTGAATATTTAAAATATTAAATCTTCTTTTTTTAAATAAATTGCATTTAAGGTTTAAAATTTCAAAAAAAAATTTAAAAGACAACTTATTTATATTTTTGCTATCCATAAAAATATATTGACTGATTAAATTTATATTTTGTAACGTAATATTGAAATCTAAAAGAAACATAAAAATTGCTTATATATGTCGTAAAATAAACAAGATTAACATAAAAACACACATTTAAAAATTTGTTTTAAGAATTTATATTTATTATTTTAACATTCTGTTAACAATTGATTCCTTTAATTATCCACCAAATAGTGTAAATTCGTAATATTTTTTGTTTTTCCAAAAATGATACACTGAATGTTATATATTCAAGTTTTTCATAAATTCAAATTATTAGCAGTAATTATGGATTTTGAACTGTTGGTCCCATTCTAATTAGTCATGATGTGACAAAAAAATGACAATTGAGTGACAAACAAACCAAACCAGGAAATATGTAATAAGTCTCATACTTTCTTATAAAAAATGTTTTTCTTAATAAAAAGTACTTATTCTAGTCCCTGATTAGTCTTTTGTTCTAAACAGACCCATCAATTTTGATATTGATAGGATTTTTGTTGAGCTAAAGTCATTCTTTGAATTCCCTAATTCTGCAAGTTTCTAACTGCAGGACAGCAAAAGTCAAACTTCAACATCTCTTTCTAGACAAATATATTTTTTATAATAAAATGAATATCAGATGTAGTTTGAAACGTGCATTTTGTACTAAATGGATGCATTTTTTTTAACATAAATATGATTTTTATTGAAAAGAGTCAAATTTTAAGATTTCAGAATTGCTTAAATTTTTGTGCCTAAGAGATTAGCTTAGGTAAAAAAATAATAATAATAACATTTAAATCGTCCTTGCTGATTTAAACTAACCATAAAGTGGATGTTATGATTTATTTATTGCTTGCATAAACAATCAAGTATTAATATTTAATGTGCTTTACACGAAACAAATTTATGTTTACTTAATGATTAATAAGTATTTATTTAGTAATAGCGGTATCAAGAGAGACAAATCTTCAATAATATATAAAATGACCAATCACACTAAGATATTGGCCAAAACTTTCGTTCCAACAGCTCACTGAAGAGCTCATCCCACTGACCAATTTACTTGTTTTTAATGGGTGGACAAAATTGTATATTCCACATTATTGGTAAAAACGATTATTTGTTTCACTCACAGACCAATTAGAAGTAAAATAAAGTGACGTACACATGACCTCAACTGTAATGAAAAAAAACAACCACTTTATAGTTTAAAAAAAAAATACGACTATTTTATTTTCAGATAAATACAATAAAATATATGTTCAAAGTACAATTTGTTAGTCTTAGCTGGTATTTAAAGCCCCTCGCCGGACGAAGCCAGGCCATGCTGCATCATCTGCCCCATCTTCACTGCGGCGCTGATATGAAGTGAGCTATTCAAAAACTTTACGAAACAATTTGAATTTTCAATAAAAATAAATAGACGAAATGCTTCTTTAAACAATTTGCAATAAAAATAAAATACACATTTAAAAATTATAGTACCAGACGAAGCTGGTTTATCGCTTTGTAATATTAAATCAGTAAGCCTTACAAGCATACCTCTTATACATTTAAATATCTTTAAACAAAGAAAAAGTTGCAGCAATTTTAAGGTGATACGAGTCACTCAGAAATATAATTAAAAACTATAACTTTCAAGTCTTGTCATCCCCAACAGGGATTATGGGAATAGAAGGGGGGGTTTGGGAAAAATGAAAAAGGAGGGGGGGGTATGCCAATCCCGACAACCCACGATGTTCCTCACTCAATAATAGAAATTTCATTAGTGTTAGCGAAGGACACGAACTCGGTGGGAGGTCGTAAAATGGCGCTATTTTTCGAATGCTATTGAAGAAATGAGAAGTCGTAAAATTCGTTCGAATTCGCGAGAGAGCTGGCCGATGATAAGAAGTGAATGAAAATTGTAGAGATTTTTTTTTCTTTCTTTTTTTTTAATCTTGTAAAGGAGAACAAAGTCCATGACATTTAACTAGACGTCGTTAAATAAACTGTTACAAAATAAAAGAACCTATATCTTACTTCGGATGAAATTGGATATAACCATAATTGAAAATTGGCTTTTCAATTTTTTTTTTTTTTAAAGTTTTGTTCTCTAAAAATGATACTTTTTGGAATTTTGTCAGGTTTCCCTTGTATTTTATTTAATGTGGTGTTTTGTTAGAAGAAATCTGGTGTAGTCTACTTTAAGCATCAAAGCACTGCATTGTATACAAAGCATAAAGACTCTTTTCTTTGTATATTTTATCTCAGATATCTCGGATATAAAAATGTAAACAATGCCCTTTTATTAATCTCGTCTTTTTTAAAAGTCCTTTTTAAACTGTCAGAATTTAAACCAATTTTCTGAGTTTTACGAATAAAATAAATTATAATATCCATTCATTGTATGCTGCAACCATAACTAACATCTGTCGTTCAACCTACTTTTCTTAATGATCATTGTTTTGCGTGTTCTAAATATTATATTCAAACCTAATTCTATAGACATATTTGTTTCTATTGTAAAACACTTTCTTCATATTGAATGTATGCAATATGAAGACAGTTTTTACAATATCGTATGTGAATGTATCTAACGTACGTGTATCATGGCAGTATCACTGTCTTTTCATCAATAGTGTTTAATTTTGTTAATTAGATTTTACACAAAAAATATCTTACAGAACTTTTAATTTACAAAATTAAGAGTTTAATTTACAAAGTTGAGTTTAAATATTTGGTTAGCTTATACTTAAGGGTGTCCCCTTGATTCTCGCCAAGTTGTGATCTCGGTTGATCGCCAAGCTGGGCAAAACCCAATAGTGCTCTGATCAGCATATCGTTATATTAGTTAATTAATTTTATTAGTTAGTTTTACGTTGTTGGATCTTCTGGTGTTGAAAATGACTTCGGTAAGTAATATAAATCTTAAGTTTCTGTACGATTTGAATAACAGTTTTATTATGTTTCGGCTGTCATACCTGTTTGCACGGTGCTCAGCGCGAACTGGAATGGCGCCAAACAAAAATCGTTAAGTTCGCCAAGGGGCACCCTATCAATTATAGTTTTACCAAATATCTATATAAGCCTATAAATACAAACTATATAGGATCATAAACATTTAAGATACAAATCATCTATGTGCTAGCCATGGTTAATACAAGCGAAGATTGTTTAATGGCTTGGCATACAATATTTTGTAAACGTCCCGAAACTTAATTTACTATCTAATTAAAATAAATAAACATACGCAATGAATATTCAGTAAAAAAATATGATCCACTTTGTCATCAACGCCTATTAACGTAGTATTTTAAAATTCTTATATTTTAAAATCACTAAAACATATCATCTATAAGTCTATAAGTATAAACCTGTGATATTATGTTCAATAAACAATCTATTACTTTGATTTGTATTTATGTACAGAGCAAAATGTTTTGCTGCATGTGTTTTATACAACTATGTTTTTTTAATTATAGTGCTAACATTGTAATTAAACAATGAAAATCTTCTTTAGAAAGCATCAAAAATTAATAACATTAACATTGTTAATAATGTACGAAGCCAAAAGATCTGAAGCTTTCCTCTAAATATATTTTCTAATTTACTTAGTGACAAATAAAAGGGAAAATTAGCATTTTCATTCTATTTTATGAAATTAATTTCTATGTATTTTCTATATAGCTGAAATTAAGATAATTTCTTATGAAGTAATTACATTAAAACCCCAGAAATCTGAATTAAATAAGAGGAAGCCTTGTACGGATTCAGAAAAGTGGAGATTTATCGGGTGACATATTTAAATATTTTTTATTAGTCCAATAATGATCTAAAAATAGTTGCTTTAAGTTAAAGTAATTTTTTTCTTGATAAAGCATGAGTATTTAATACGTCATGTACGTTTTAATTGATGCTCATAGCAGATTAATTGTATAGTAATTGTATATGTAAGCACAATATCTGTGTAGTTAATGTAAAATTTGAAGCTCTCAAACGCCTAGACAAAGGAGAACGTGCTACTCATATATGAATTCGGTGTAGGAAAAGCTACGATCCGTTATAGGAAAAATCAGGCTAAGGTTACACGTTTTTCTGTGCTATGACAAGTGAAAACACTTGAAAACGCCCAATTTAACAGTTACTGTTCCTAAAACTGATAATATCAACGGTTTATTAATTCAAAAAAATTCTTTACAACTAAACAAGGTCATGATTTGCGACACCGCATTTACAGCTAGCAACAGATGGTTAGATCTCTGGAAAAGGAGACACAAAATTCGACAGTTACTGGAGGAGATATATTATTCATTGTATTCAAATGTTTGTTAAAAGTATAGTTACCATAAAAAATGCTATCTTAGATTTTGAAATCGTAGTCATTGGTTTTCTTTTTTCAAATCTAACTTTATGGCCTTCAATTATTAATGTGTTCGGATTATCCAGAACTTCGGATCTACGAGGTTTGGATTTCTGAGATTGTATAAGATCACTAGAAAAAGAAACTTGGCTTTCAGTGTAAAGTTTTTAACCTGTTGTAAAACTAATGTAATGATCTCGACGACTATGAGATGGCGCTGCGAAGGCATGACGTCAGGCATTGTTTTGCTTTTAAAAAAAGAAGAGAATTTTGATGTCGATGGAGAATGACAGAAGTGTTTTTTTCTTTTATAACAACTTCATTTTAATTTATGCGTTCTGTCCATTCATAGAGGACAATAAATAATTAAATGCTAAAACATGTGTCATCAATTTTCGACACAATTTTCACTCACATCTCTACATTAATATAAAGCTTTATTTTAATCCAATACTGAATATAATGTAAATAAGATTATAATAAATTAATCATTTTCTGCAGATAATTCGACAACATGATTACGGAACTATGTTAGTGGTAACATCTAAAACAATATTTAACCAAAAAATTAATTAATTTTTTTATGATAAATTAATTTTTTAATGTTACACTTTTATTCTTAACTGTAATCTCTGGAAAAGGAGACATAGAATTCGACGGTTACTGGAAAAGATATATTATACATTGTATTCACATGTTTGTTAAAAGTATAGTTATACCGTTAAAAAAATATTGTAAAATTTCTATTTAATGTATCATATTTAGCTACATTGTTGGCATGTTCTAAGAACATAACTATTTAATTTTATAATAGTGAGCTTTAAAATATCTATCCTTCTTCAAATTAAACGAAAATAAGTGATTGAGAAGAGAGAACAGTAATAAAAGCCCCATTAAAAATTTAAAAATGGTTGAGAAAGCAATATACACTACTGGCCATTAAAATTGCTACACCAAGAAGGTGACATGCTAAAGATGTGAAATTTATACGAAAGGAAGAAGGTGCTGTGATATGCAAATGATTAGCTTTTCAGCGCATTCAAACAAAGCAGGTGCCAGTAGCGACGCCTACATTGTGTTTAAATGAGGAAATTGTTCAGCCGGTTCCTCATACACAAATTGCATTTGGTTGTTGTTTCCTGGTGAAAAGTTATTGCGATGCCTCGTCTAAGAAGGAGAAATGCGTACCAGCACGTTTCTGACTTTGATAAAGGTCGAATTGTAGCGTACCGGGATTGCGGTTTATCTTATCGCAGTATTGCTGCTGGCGTCGGACGAGATCCAATGACTGTTAGCAGAATATGGAATCGATGGGTTCAGGACGGTAATACGGAACGCCATGCGGGATCTCAACGGCCACCTATCACAAGCAGCTGAGAAGACAGGCATATTATCCGCATGGCCGTAATGGATCGTGCAATCACGTCACGAGCCGTGAGTCAAGAAACGGGGTTGTTTGGAAGACAACAAGTGTCTGCACGAACAGTTCGACGACGTTTCCAGCAACATGGACTCTCAGCTAGGAGACCATGGCTGCGGCTTCCCTTTACGCTGCGTCATAAACAAGAGCACCTTCAATGGTGTGATCAACGACGAACCTGGGCGCACGAATGGCAAGACGTCATCTTTTCAGATGAATCCAGGTTCTGTGTACAGCATCATGATGGTCGCATCAGTGTTTGGCGGCATCGTGGTGAACGCACACTGGCAGCGTGCATTCGTCATCGTCATACTGGCCCATCACCTGGCGTGATGGAATGAGGTGCCATTGGATACACGTCTCGGTCACCTCTTGTTCGCATTGACGGTGCTTTGAACAGCGCACGTTACATTTCTGGTGTGTTACGACCCGTGGCTCTACCCTTTATTCGAGCTCTGCGAAACCCTACGTTTCAGCAGGATAATGCCCGACCACATGTTGCCGGTATTGTACGGACCTTCCTTGATACGGAACAAGTTCGGCTGTTGCCTTGGCCAGCACGTTCTTCAGATCTTTCACCAATAGAAAACGTATGGTCAATGGTTGCCGAGCGACTGGCTCGTCACCAAACGCTAGTCACTACGGTTGATGAACTGTGGCATCGTGTTGAAGCTGCAAGGGCATCTGTACCTGTACATGCAATCCAATCTCTGTTTGACTCAATGCCCAGGCGTATAACTACTGTTATTACTGCCAGAGATGGTTGCTCTGGGTAGTGATTTCCCAGGATCTATCCAACTAAATTTTTTGAAAATTTATTCATTTGTTATTTCTAGTATAATATATTTGTCCAATAAATATCATTTTGTTATCTGCATCTCTTCCTGGTGTAGCAATTTTAATGGCCAGTAGTATATATATATATATATATATATATATATATAATTACCTAGATATATATATATAATTACCTAGATATGTCGCCAAAACTGGTGATCGGAAAAAAATAATAAGGCACTATATAATACCAAGGCACTAATATAGGTTAAAGAAGGCTCTTAAATAAAGAGTATTGTGCAAATATTACTTAAATCGTGCTAGTCTCGCCAATGAAATTTTTTATCGCCAAATATTGCCAAGGTAGTCGTCATAATAAGTAAGTACCATAAATTATTTGTATATAACTTATATTAATCAAACTTCTTTGCACAAATGTGACCAAGTAATAGCTATCTAAAAATAGGTGAAAATCGTGAAACAATTATGTTTCATTGACTTAAGTAACTGGCATAATCTGTAAATGGCAAAATGAGGCTGATAAAATTTGAATCTTCTTTGCAGGAAGAGTATATGTTTGTTTACCGAGCTCTTATGGAGCATGCGCAGTTTGGTGACACGGAACTAGAGCTCCATCACCTCAGAGATCACTACGAGCTACTAAAGGGCAAAGTGAGGGACAACTGCAGAACAGGATTAGAAGTGGAGTTCGAAGTAAATTAATCACTATATTTTGTACTTCAATAAACATTTTAAGCTGTTTATAACATTCCAGTCAGTGTAATAAGATTCTATTGCTTATATGTATAGTTCATAACGAATAATGAATATTTAAAATGATACATCATAAAAACATTTGCTTTTAGAACACGATATAGAAAAATTTCAAAATTATTTTTCAAATAAAAATACAGAAGTTCTATTTTTTTGTATTTCTAAGACGTTCTCTTTTTTTTCTTTTTCTTTTCTCACAGAAGCTAAATGACGTATTTGAAGAGCCCAAGACCTACTGCGTGGGTGCTTGGGATATCAATAGGTGTAAGAACAGATATGAATGTATTATACCATGTAAGTTAAAAAAAAATCTTTTCTTTATTTAGTCTGCTTTTTAAAAATATAATTATAAATTATACATAGAATTGATGGATAATAGGAAGTTGGTGTAGTGAAATTAGTTTAAGGTTTCGGCAATTTAGAAATATTAAACTATCTTATATCAGTAATATTTAAAAAAAAAATTCTCTAGCTCAGATTAGTTTAAAGCTGTAATTAGTTTAAGGTATAGTAAAATTAGTTTGATTTTAAATATTAAGATACCTAATGAAATTTTAAATACTAAGTAATTTAGAAATATTAAGCCACCTTATACATTAGTTATATTTAAAAAAAAAAATCCTTAATTCAACCCCTTATGATCTAAAATTATGATTGCTACAATTTCGAAAATCAAAACACTTAGATTTATTTGTTAACAAGTGTGCTTACCAAGTTCTTTAAATATATTAGTTTGGGGAAAAAGAAATCCATTATTTTTACGTTAACTTTATGTAACTTCTTTTGGATTCACTTTGTAAAAAGGTTTAAAACAGCTTTCATGTAGATTTTTAGGTCTTGCGCGTTACGACTGCTGACATGCGGTTAACTTCGATCATTTTTGATATTT
This sequence comes from Latrodectus geometricus, assembly GCA_026290005.1. Lineage (NCBI taxonomy): Eukaryota > Metazoa > Arthropoda > Arachnida > Araneae > Theridiidae > Latrodectus > Latrodectus geometricus. The sequence continues at coordinate 238,129 of JAPDSC010109616.1, forward strand.
TATAGACATTTTCGACGATGCTGTATCCACATGCGAGGTGCATCTCTAACATCAAAAATACCCGAACGGAATCGACGAAACAAAAATTGTACATAACTGGTTGTTACAGTCTTATATAGGACGATAAACACCTTTCACAATTTTAGCCACCCGGCTATCTTTTTCGCCGTTACAAGAGAAAAACGAAAATGTATCGAATTTTCTGTTTGTTGTCTTCCATTTTTAAAACCTTGTACTCGTAACTGAATGAATCAAACAAAAAACCGCAAGAGAATATTTTAGTGTCAAATGTCACCTTTCCAACGAGCATAAATCTGAAATTGTTTGATAGATACCTCACGAGATATCGATCACTACAGACGTCTGCCGGAAAAATAACGGATTACTTTTTCCCCAACCTAATATAAATTTAAGAATGTAAGAAATGTTAAGATATAGATAGTAACGGTTGATACCACCAGATGGCAACACTAAACAATAGTGTATTTTTGCCCCATGTGAAACTAAAATCATTTAATTAAATTTAATTAATGAATTAATATTTGAGTAAAAACTGCATTAACACGAAAAATCATTCACTACAAGTTTTAAAAAAAATGTGTTTGAACTTGAGTGAATGAATAAAAAGTATTGTATTAACAATTGAAAATTTGTACAAGATAAACTATATAGAGAGGGTGTGAACTAATAATGAAGGTTGAAAAAGAATGTTTGAAGTTCGAGGTTTTCAAAACTATCGGACTAATGAATGTCGTTTATAACATAAAATATTCTTGATGTATATACATTATATCACGGAAACGTAGCATTTTACATGTCACATGTAAGAAATTATCTTTGAAAAAAAATGTGAGTTCGCATTTAAAAATTCTTATCAGAGTAATACACTTATGAAAAGAGTTGTCGCGATATGTAAGAAACAAGTTATATTTTATGAATCAATTGAAATCAAACCTGAAGTTCCAAATGTAGTTTCGCAATTGTTCTTTATGTAGCTGCTAAAGATGAACCTTTCACTGATGGCGCATGTTTTTAAAGAGTTGATTACTATTTAGCGATTTACCCCATCTTAAAACAATATTATCATGTATTCAAGAAATACCCGCTTTTCGTAAACTATAGAAAAACATATAACTAATGTTGGAAAATGTAATAGCAAAATAGAACTATGGTTCACAAGAAATTGTAAAACTTAGCATTGCTCTTAACGAAAATACCGATGTGAATGATCGATGGCTTGCAATAATAGCACAACATTATGATAAATATCGACTATTTGAAAAATTACTCAAATTATTGGCTCTCTCTGGGACAATTAAGAAACAGAATAGTTTTCCTCCATTTAAGAATCATTTTGGAAGTGAAAATCAGATAAAATATTTTGCATGGTACTGATGGTGCTCCTTAAGCGTTTGAAAAAGAAAGAGGTTTTGTCAAATTATTACTGAATGTGAAGTTTAGAACTTCCATTGTGTGAAAAATATCAACAAAGTTTTGCTGCCCAAATTTTATCACAGATCTTAATTTGTATAACAAACACTGCTGTGAAAATAGTTAATTTCATAATGTCTTATATTTTAATGGTATATAGGCAATTTAAATCTCTTAGAAGAAATGGGAAGGTTAAATTGCGCTTTACGTCCCCTACTTCGCCAACTCATGAATTTGAAGCGCTTTTTCGTGCATGCTCATTAGTTACTCTTTTGTTTTAGCCTTTTCATTGGTCGCTAATTAAGTTTCATTTTGTAATAGCGGTAGAATTTTCGCCATGGCATCGGTGATTTTGAAAACGCGCCAAGTAGAAACCTAAAGCACATTTTCATCATATGATGACATACATATATACATTTCCCATTGCAATGGGAAATGTATATATGTATCTCTCCTTATACGGCCATATATGTTGATTCTTTTGGAGTCTTGGCGAAGTTTGTGTCCAGCATGACACACATTAATGTTCTTAATGAGAAGAAACAACAATTTTCCGAACTGAAGGGCAAGGAATGGTCATACAAATTGATGTCTCTCGCTGATAAATTAAATATTTCACTGAACTGAATTTAAGAGTATAAAATAAGGGCTAAACAGTGTTCGAAATTTCTGAATATTGGTAAAATGTCACTAGTAAATGAAATGTTTATTTTATTTTTCGTGTTATATTGATGTTAATTCTAGTACTTGCAAATATTTCCCGAAACTTACGGCGCTTACTAATATGTGAACAATAGGTAAAGTTTAACTGCAAATCTATGCGAAGTGCTTAAGTAATTTTTTTTAAAAAATGAAAAACTTCGAAAACTTCCCAACAAAATTAAAATTTAATAAAATTAATATTCGATGAGTCAATTTTTGAGCAGATTCGAAGTGACAATTTCAAAATGGAACTTATTGAATTAACATCTTCAAAGTTATGGAAAGCCAAATTTACAGAATTGCAAAGAAATGTGGAAAATAACTTTAAATTTACGCTATTTTAAATTGTTGGCTGTCATTGCCTTACAGATATTTAATCATTAAAAAGAAATTTCATGCGCTCTGATTTTCACTTTTGGTTCTATATATCTATGTAATGAAATATCTTTTCTGATATGAAAAATATTTTGTGTGCTCAAAAAAATTTTTTAACAAATAAATATTCAAAATCATGTGCCAAACTGAAATTTAATATTGCATAACTTTAAATATTGCATAGAATTGTAAAGAAAAGGGTTTGGAAGAAAATATATTAATTTTTTTCTATTTTTAAAACGCCATATAGTATTTATATTTTAGGGCGTTTATTCCTTGTTTTAACAAATATCTAAAAGATGCGTAATATATTTAGAATACTAATTTTTTATTTATATTTGAGAGTAATAATTATTTGTCTTTTATAGTGTATAGTGCCGTACGATTTGAAACCCATAACTAGCTGCATTTTAGAGAATAAAAAAGCCTATTTTAAAATTTGTGAAAAAAAACTTTACATACATGAGTTTTTTCTGTATTTAATAAGTCTTTTACTATAGCATAACATTGGTACATTATTAAAAAGTGTTACAATATTGATTTATTCTAAACTTTTATTAAAATTCGAGAATTAGTGCAGCACATTATGCGTTATTTTTAATTACTTTTTATGTGTATCTATTATTCAAATTAGTTCTTGTTGCAATTACAGTTTTCCAAATAATATTTTACAACTTAAATTATTTTTCTTATTGTATTTTCAGTTGCAAGAATAAGGGCTCTAACATCTTGAAACAATTCCTGGAAAAAAAAATAAATTTTATTTTATAATAACATTTCCATCCAAACTGTGTGAAAAAGATTCAATTTGATTTTTCTATTCACCTTCCGTTATACCTCATTAAGAAAAACTTTAATAAGATTAAAAGAGCGAGACACCCTTCTCTCTTTCTACCGCTTCCTTGAGAAATAATATAATTTCAAATTTCCAGAAAATTAATAACATCAAACAATGTTTTTAATATAAATGGAAATTAAGCTGACCTGTAATCAATAATGATGTCATCTAAGACGAGAAGTTTGAAATTAAAAAATTGTTCTTTAATTTTAAGGAGTTTTAGCGTACTCCTCCGCTAACACAACCTCATAAAATGCAAATTGATAGAACTATTGAAAATGAAATTTTCTTTTGTTTTGAAAATTGCTTTAAGTCACGTGACATTTTTTTTTTTTTTTTTTTTTTTTTTTTTTTTTTTTTTTTTTTTCCAGATGACATGAACAGAGTCATTCTTCTGCCTTCCATTGCTGATCAATCGTCCTATATCAATGCATCTCACATTCAGGTAAATCTGTAGATAATCAATCAATCAATCAATGATCAATTAGATCAATTAATGTATAGCAAACAAAGAAAAACAAATGATCAATTAGAGCCTTCTCATAGAATACTTCTACTGCGAATTTGGCGCGGTTATGTGATCACGTGACTCGTAGTTCGTGAGTTCAGAACAGTTTTGGAAACGCTTATTTGACAATAACGAATTTGTTCGAAAATGAAATTTCGGTAGAATTTATTTTGCTCAAATGGCAGCTGTCACAGTTTTCAATGATCCAAATTCTGGAAGAGCTAATAAGAATGAATGCAATAGTATTTTCACTCGAACTTGTGAAATATGTATCAATTTTGTTCTAAACTAAATTACATTATCATAAATGATTCATTCGTGTATTAAATGATTCATTGGGTGTATTTTTAAAATTATTGCACGTATGCACAAGGAAGATATATGAAAGGAACCACGAACTCACCAAGCTCAAACGCCCTCTATAAATGCTTATTATGTGTTAATTCAGTGACACGAAACACGTCCTGGATATAATCTAACTCATTCCATAAATTTGATAGCAAACAATTGATTCCTTGAATTGCCGTTACCACCACTAATTCTGTGTTTACAGTAGAATTCTTTTCTATATTTTCTTCTAAAAATGTATTGTATAATTGCAACATAGGAAGAATAACTCTAGCATATCCAAAGATACAAAACGTTTTTCGTTTACTTCCAATTTCGACCAGTATTAAACTGGTGCTACCTCATCTGAAAACTATGGACTCATCAAACTACCAGGAATACACTATTCAAACTTGGTAAACCTAGTTTTTTTATATCTCTCCTATGTGTACGAATAATACTTTTGAAAATATAGCATTTTCAATACTAATGACTCATTTATGCTAACAATGTTTTAAAATTATCAATCACAATAAAGTCAAGTCATAGAATTTATCCGTTGCTAACAGATGGAGTTGTGTAAAATTAAAATGGCGCCTGAAGCTGGATATTTTTGCTTCTCTTATCAACTTTTAAAAGTTTAATAACATTTTAAAAGCAAATTCTTTTTGTTTTCAATTTTTATGAAATATAAGAAATATTGGTCTATTATCTGGAGGAATAAGTAAATATTAATGACTCTATAAAGAGCATGTCTTGCTTTTGACGAATTTCTACACAGACTATTAGAGTGGGGCACAACAAATTTTTAATCCTATTCTTGTTCTATAAAGATTAAAACCTCTATAAAACAAGAATTAGGATGTATTCCTTTGTCATTAGAATAGGCCAGACAGCTTTCGGTACGGTTATATCACCAGGAGAATAATTATAATAAATTAACATGTAAGAAAACAAAAAATTCAAAAATTTTTGTGTTATTTATTGATCAGAGTATAAACAGATGATAATTAATATCCTTTGCATTTAAAAGCTGTCATATCTCTTATTAAAGACCATTTGTTTACTTTTCTACATCTTCAGCAGCCAATCATTTATACCATCATCAATCTCTTAATAAATTTTTGTTCGATTCTAAGTAAAGGAATTGATTTCATCAAAATTTCTGAGACATAATCAGAAGTTGTCTAATTCAATAATTTTGGGGGCTATTGTCTCATCATCAAGAATTCCAGCTAACATTACAATGTTCTTTGATCATAGATCAGGAATTATTAGATGTTTAGTGTTTTACAGGATATAACAAATATACTTTTTGGTTAAAATTTACTGTACGGTCACTCTTGGCGACTTTTTCAAAAAATTGCCAAACATCTCGCCAACTTCGCCAATCTGGACAAGCAAGGTCTGAAAATAAACAGAATATTTCCTTTTTCATTGGTCGGTTCCCGTTTTATCAGAATCACCCCATTTTTCATTGGTCGGAATCCCTCATCTGTAATTGGTTGGAATTGGTTGGGTTCCAGAACTTGTTATTTATCGCTTACTTTGGAAAATCGTGCCAAAAGCGACCGTACAGTAAATCTGAGCCCACTTTTTAGAACATCTGATTTCCAAAAACTTTATTTTAGTATTATATATGACTCACTCGTTTCTAGATTCTTATTCTCTCTCGAAGTTTTAGGAACAAAATAGTTTCTATTTTTCTTTTTATGCCAAATTCCTTGGTTTCCTAGTGACTTTTCGTTATTGAATTTTCCCATAAAAAATTGTTAAAGTTTACCAAACCAGTTTATTATGCAATTACAAAAATTTCCTTTATTTTTTTTTAATAATTTGCTGAACTATATTTTCTGATTTATTCCATTTTAAAGTTTTTGTCTTTTAAATTAATTCACTTATTTCTTTAAAATTTTCATTTATCAAAACAGTAATTTTTAATCAAAAATATATTTTCACTAAGTCTAAGAATTCGTCGATGAATCAATAAAAAAGACGCTTTTTACGAATAAAATATTTGCACTGCAAGTAAAAGAATACAACTAAACTTAGCTATTTCAGAATCTTAAAGAAAAATAATAGAATTCAATTATATTTTAAAATAAACAAACATGGTACTTCAGTTGTTGGAAATTAAATTAAATTCGGCATTAAAAATAACAAAATAAATTATTATGCTTTAACGGAAAAGAAAATATTTTTTTAATAAAAAACTGCCTGTAAGAGTAAGTTGAATTATAAAAATGCCTTTCACAAAAAATATATTACAGCCAAGACAACAGAAGGAGATGGTTGTAATTGTTTATTGAAGATTCAGTTATTGAAACATGAAAATTTTACGAGGTTATTTGCTTCTTGTTATTTTCATCTCTTTGACAGTATGATAATTTTTGGTTATTGGAAGAGAAAAATAACATAAGAATCATAAAATCGCAATAAAAATAACAAGTATTCAAAGCAATTGATTTCAGGCTCAGCGACAGTTGGAAAATAATTTTATTTTTATAGCTATAAAACTTACCCATTGTTTATATTATTCAAAACTTTGTTTTAGACAAAAATAAAAAAGATAAAATTGTATTTTCTCTTTTAATAGCGACATTGTTAAAGAAATAAATGAAAAATAAAAAAATTGCTTCGCTAAGACTTAAAAAAACAACTAGCAAAATAAGTCTGTGAATTCTTAAATTCAATATGCATTTGTCAATTATTTAACTGCATTTTTACTCTATATTTTAATTTCACTTTAATTGTAATAATGAATAATTATTTTTATAGTCATGATGCTAAACTTTTATAAGTGATAGAATTTATTGGATTTGTTTGGCAACGATAGTTTCATGACTTTCTTCTTCAGTTCATTTCAAATGCATTGAGTCGTAGTCATACACCAACTATATTTTTATCATAGAAGGATTTTCAAGATCGATTTTAAACTTTTTACTTTCTAGTTAGTATACCATCTGCTGCTAAATGTGGTCACGTGTAGGAATAAATCGAATGATATAATAAAACTTAAAAATTATAAAATAAAAATTATTAAAGTTGGGATCACTTTCATTGGTATTTCAATTTATTTCGGATCAGCGACGTAATGGAAACACCAAAAAAACATTTGCTTTTTGAAAAGCATCAATATTTGGCAAAAAGTGTTTTTTTTTAAATCTAATCTACAGTGGGTTTTTTTTTTTTTGACAAGTATATGGTATTAGAATGCTATTTTAGACTTCAATGTAAATTAGAAAAAGGCAGAATTAGCCATGCTTTCGTTTGAATGGATGATCATGCATGTACCCATATAACTGCTATTGCTAGTCAATACCCAAAGAGGAGGGAGACAGTAGATAGAGAGTGGACGGCTTATTCACCAGACCTAAATCCCATTTAAAATTTTTATGATTATTTTCGACAGTATTGTTTCTTCACATTTCCTTTCTCCAGCCATTTCTACTTAAAAATTATCTATGATGATTAATAATCTCATTAAAAAACTTATCTAATTCTGCACCAAAGTGTAATTTTTTTTTCTTATATTCTAAAGTATTCATACAAATATGGTTAACAACACTTTGCAACTTTTATGGTTAACAACACTTTGCAACTAAATTCTTCAGAAGTTAAGAAAAAAAATATTATGAGTTGAGTTTTATGCTTCCTATCCGTCAAACATAACATAAAAATATTAAACAATTATTACTATTATTATTGTTTGAACATAGGTTGGTATACTGTCTACAGTTATTTGAAGTTATTTAAAATTTTATGTGATGAGAATATCGCTTTCCGTCAGACTCGTGATAACAAAAAAAAATTTTAGTTTTCAATCACAAATTCATTTTTTATTTCAAGTGGTTAGTAAATGATTCTTATCTAAGTAATTTATTAGTTAAATAGAAATTATATGCCAACAACACTGTCTAGTGATCAGCGTGCCTGACTGCATATAGGGTGGACCCTGGTTCAAGAATGGATAAACTTTCTCTTTCTCTCTTTCTCCTGTTTCTGTCCATTCCTTATATGAATGGTTACCTACTCTATAAACAGGTACCTAGGGCATATATATATTGAAGAAGTCGGACTCCACTCCAAATTGTGGCTTAGTTGTAAAAAGTGGTGCAGCGCACCCTATTTTCCAGCCTGGCTGGACACGAAAACAAAAACATATATATATATATATATATATATATATATATATATATATATATATATATATTCTGCAGTTTAAAATATCAATCTAATCAATAGATTAATAAGAATATTCTATAAATTCCAATTTTTATAACAATGATATCTATACATATTTACAATATTTTTACATGTTTATAATGTATTTACCAATGCAAGATATACCACTCTTATATATAATTCAAATGTTATATTTCTTTGTTTATGAATCTAATTTAGACTGAACACAACAATCATGTTTGACAAAATTAATTAATTGCATTGCATGTTTCACCATGACCGCAGGGTTATTATCGTTCTCTTTCGTTCATCATCACGCAAGATCCTTTACCGCAAACCATCTGCGACTTCTGGAGGATGGTCAAGGAGCAGCACATCACCACCCTCGTAATGCTGTCCGAGGTGGGACCCGACCTTGTAAGTGCAGACAAAAGACTTCGAGATAACGTTCGCGGTATGTGAGTATGAGAATGCTAAAGTTTCGGTTTTTGTTCCTTGCAGAACAAGTGTCCCCAGTACTGGCCGGACGAGACAGAGGAGGAGATCTACGAGACTGTGCGTGTGAAGCTGAAAAGCTCGAGCCAAACCTCGCACTACATCCTCAGGCAGTTCGTGGTGACGGACATCGAGGACGAGCAGAAACACATGATGAGCCAGTTTCAGCTCATCAACTGGTCATCCTGTGGTTCAGGGGTGCCGGAAAACTTATCCTCCCTCATAGTTGCCATTGAGCACGTCCAGCAGCATCATAACAGCCAGCTCTCAACCGGGCCCATCACTGTGCATTGCAGGTAAGATGTCTCTTCACAATCACAGAGGTGGGTCTTCTCTGGCTTCAATCTCTAAACCTAGATGGTGCTGCCATCTATGTGCCAAAATTGTACTTCCACCTTCGTATGGGGGTTCAAAAATGCACTGTTCAAAAAAAGAAGGTGCTCTTTTTGATTTAATTCGACCAGTACTTGACGGGTGGGCTTGTTTTCGCCAAGCGTCATAATTAACAACATAACAGCCATAAGCGTAAAATCTTTCAACTGACCAAAATCATTAAGACATCAAGGAAAAAGTAGTCACAGAATTCTTTATCAAAGTAGAAAGGTCTTGATTAATTCAAAGTGGTTTGGCTCTATATGAATCACATTAAAAAACTTAATTCTACTTTTTACAACCTAAAATACATTTATTTGTCTCCAGCATAAATTATCAAAAATACCATTAAAAAATACCATATAAATTAATTTATTAAAAATTATTTATTAGGATAATCATTTTAAATACTATTAATCACTATTGTAACCTGAACATTTGTTACCAATTCTGTAAAATTAATCAGTTAACGATTGTATTTTTCTGAAGCTATATATTCATATATGATATATACACTTAATAACTTTAAAATATTTTTCAAAATATATTTGTTGAAAAGTATCTATATAAATTTTTGCGCTGTGGTACATTTATAAACTATAGCATAATACTTGCATTAATTTGCATTTTTTTTATAAATTTAATATATACAAAATGAAGCATCTATTATTAGTAATTTAGCAATTTAAATAAATTATTCAAATATGCAATTTATTTCATCATCGAATAAACAGAATTTCTTTATTACGCTTCTTTGAAGATGCTAAATTTAAAATTATTTTATTTGAAAAATTGTCTAAGAATTACTGTAGTTTATTAAGAAATTACATTTATTAAATTGAACTCGAACAACACTATTAATGTATAAATTCCCACATAGTTTCTACTAATTATTTTGGGGCAAAACTTGTATACCCAATATATAAATTGTATAGTATTACATTACATTACTATCTTAAACATCACTTTATATTTCCTGTAATTTTCTTTTTATACTTTACGCAATTTTTCATAATAATCAACTGAAGACATAAACAAGCATAAATTATCTTAATCTATTAATGTATGATTTTAATATCATCCATAATCGGCGTCATCATACATATTTAATGCATTGTTCGTAATAGCGTATAAGATTAATTACTCTAAGATAGAATTTTAAAATCATTTCCTTTTGAAGATACTGACATAATCATATATGTTTATCTTAGATGATCTATATTTATTATACGATCTATAATTATGCATTATTTATATATGCTTTCGATTTCTATGCACTTCACATTTATTTAAATAATGAAGTCTTAAGCAAGAATATGAATTAAAATCTAAAAAATATGACAGAGATACAAAAACGTAATTAGTCACAATGTTAAGGTATGTATCTTTCTTAATCTCATGTTTAAAAAAGGTAAAAAAGTACAGATTTCTCACTTACGAAGTTCCTAGCGAAGACGATTGGGCTTTAATGTTCTGTAATCCATGCAACAGAGATATTTTCCCTGGGGAATCGCTGGCAACGATTACAAAGCACGATTCTCAAACTTAATGGAAATCGCATGGGCAAGGGAGTTCATTCTTGCTTGATGCCAACAACAACGCACATTGTTTGCATTTCGCAGCTAATGAGAGAGTTTCCGTTGTCATTTACCTCTGGGAGGGAAATTTCCACTTTAGGTTCTGGAGTACCAGTACACATTTTTAGTCCTAGAGTTGGCTAATGCGAAGGTACTTCGCACAATCTATTCGGAATTATAATGCTCCATCTTAAAGAATTAAGTTTTTATTTTCTTCTGTACCACACTGATGTATCCAGACTCATTTACAACGTTGTAGAAATTTTGTAGAATATACATAGGCTCAAACTCTTGTAAAGGGAGCAATTAAGCTTTTGAAAGCAAGAGACAGAATTTTGTTCGCAAATCTATTAATGGGTATCTCTATAATTCATAGTGTTATTATTGGATTCGTATTTAGTAATTATCATTTTATTTAGGCTCATAATTGCATTTATTACCTCTTAGTTTTTTTTTATTTTTTAACTAAATGATTACCTTATATTTAAGAAAAATGTATTTAAACTAATTTAAAAATATAAGCCAATAGCTTGTCGAAAGTATTTCATATAAAAGGTTCTATTGGATACTATCGTCAAAATTAATTTTATATTTTTATAAATTAAATCCAATTTTGACTATTCAGAAAAATTCCGTGTACTTGTAAATAAGAATAGGAACTACAAATACTGCCTATTCTTATTTACAATTCTTATTCCTATTCTTATTAATCAAAATTTTCTGCATATAATTGGTGCTAATAGATAAAAATCTAGTCTTCTGTCATTATAAAAATAAATGAAGATATTGATATTTACACCACGTTTTTATAACTAAAAAATAAGAGTTATGGCAAAACAAAATATCATTTTTTTAAAATTAATAATTAAAAATTCAAAAATTATTATATGCATTTATCATTAAAACATTTTAATATAAGTTATATATTTCATTTACTAAATTTACTTTAATATTAAAAATTATTTCTCGAACACGATTATATTTTCAGATGCTTTTTTATACTTAAAAATCAAATATTTTCCTTATTTTTTAACATTGCTTATCTTCTAAAATAGATCTTTTGAGATCAATAGATCTCAAACTAGTATGTTATCGGTCTTGAATGAAATTTAAGTTTTTCATGGAATATCTCGACAATTAATAAAATACATTAATTTTTAGGGAAATATAAGAAAAATCATTACACATTCTTCCATTGGGCCTATGGAAAATGTAATTGCTGTAGATGTAATTTTCCATGTATAATACAATCATTGTATTGTTGTGTGACTGTATCAATGCTAACGTCTTTTGTAGGCTTTGCACATTCTACTTTTCTATCGGAAGGTATAAAACAGCATTTAATGCAGAGGTCTCGGCTATTCAAATCGCTCTGGCACAGCTGTCAATTGAAAGTGCCAATTTGAAGTGCTTATATACTGTCATATTCTAAGGCTACCCTTCTGACCACTGCTTCGTCTGCAGCTCCTGCAACAGCTGATATCTTATTCGTCTGGCCCTCAATGATTTGATTGAAAAACATAAAGAGATTGCAGTGGGTACCAGCACACTGTGGACTCCAGGGAAATGAAACAGCTGATTCCCTGGCAAAGAAAGCCACCAAAATAGTACAAATAGCAGATATAAACCAACTCCATTCTATGCCACCAAATGATTTATAAAAATCTTTTAGAGAAAATTGTTGAAAAAACATAAAAGAAGCTAACAAAGACAAGAAATGTATTGATGAAATTACAAATATTCCACTTTGATCAAGGAATAAATCTGTTGCCATTTTTTTCCTGGCTACTAGCCACAATTGTCTCTCTGAACATCTTTTGTATAAAAATACAATCAGGTCCTCTTTCCCAATTGTTTGGTTCATGTCCAACCAGAGGAAATGGACATGAACCATTTGAGTTATTGTCCTGCACTG
>JAPDSC010109616.1:250863-261393 GCA_026290005.1 Latrodectus geometricus
CTTTGCCAATTGAGCAACAAACCAGAGGAAATGGACATGAACCATTTCAGCTATTGTCCTGCACTGAACTCGGGACACTTGTGAGAGAGATATTAAAAAGCTCGGGACAAGATTATACAATTTATATATTTATTGTAGTTTCAGTTTTGTGTTTTCTGAGTTCGTGTTAATTTTGTTCTTTGTTCTAATTTTAATGTTTGTTATTCTGACTACAGTTGTGTCTTCAAATCTGCCATTAGAAATTAAAAAAAAAAACAATCATTGTATATTTTTATTGTATGTGAGGTATATGTTCTAAAAAATTGAACATTGCTGCTAATGAAAATATTTAGACATTAATATTGAAAACTCAATTTATGGAGAAAAAAAAATGAAGTTAATACTGTTATAGAAAATATTATAGAATGCAAATGATTAAAAACAGAATATTTTTGAAAATATTTAAATTTTTGGTTACTACTTTACATTGTATTTAAAATTAGAAGTTACTGTAACAATGACACAATTATCAAACTTTCAGTTCCTCTAAATTAAGCATAACTAAGCTAATTGACTATGAATTCTAAAAATATTGTGATTAAACCTAATGAGATGCTTATCAATATTTAAAATTTGCATATTTATGACTTATTTATTAATTAATGATTCATATTATTTGTTATTAAATATGAACTATTCATCAGAATAAAATAGGACTATATATATGAAGAAACTAAATTTTGCTATACAATTCATTTAATTTTACTTCTGCTTTTATAATTTTAAGCAAAAAAATTTACTCTCTTTGAATATTTTAAACTTATCCTAATGGTTGAAAATTTATAAAAATTCTTGAAAAATAGATTGATTTGTTTAGCTAAATATAGTATGTGAGTGTGTTTTTCTTTTTCAGGGAGCTTCTTTTTTCTTAATTTAGTTTTATAATAAAACTAATTACTTAAATTAATTTATGACTTAGTTAGTGTAGATTAATTTCATAGCATTTGGGATTAAATATATTAAGTATTTATCATATTTAAATTTTTTTAAAAAATAGATAGATTGATTTATATAGTTAAATATATTATGTGTGTGTTTTATCTTTTTCAGGGAGCTTCTTTTCTTAAAGTAGTTTTATAATAAAATTAATAAATTAAATTAATTCATGACATAATTATAACAGATTAATTTCATGGCATTTATTATTACATTAATTTCTTTGGGATTATATATATGAAATATTTATTGTATCTAACTATGACTGGTTAACTGAAACTGGTTACTTAACTTATTTAATTTTCTTCTCTTTCTCATAGTTTTAACTAACATTCTAAACTTAATTAAAGAATATAATAAATTTAATTTTTTTGGATATTTATATCTTTATAGTATGAAACTCTTAATATATAAACGGTTTATTTTCCTGGAAACATTTTTCCTAATGTACTTGTTATAAACTTTCTTGTAAGTCGAAATAATTTTAATCTCAATTTTTGATGTGAGTGTGTTGTAATAAAAACACTGTGTGTGACATGTTGACAGCGGCGGCGGGGACCGGAGCGGCATCTACGTCGCCCTCAGTGACCTGATCGAGCAGGCCCGCTGCGATGATCGAGTGGACGTGTTCCAGACAACCAAGTACGCCAGAGCTCAACGCCACTGCCTGCTCCAGACCCTGGTGAGTGTCCTGTCTCTTCAGATACCCCCCCCCCCCTCATCACTCAGAGTAAATGAGCAAAAATAAGTTCAAAGTAGTTTAGCATTACATATATATATATATAGTCATAAAGATTAAATAAGTTTTATTGAAACTCATTAGAAATCATATGTAATGTATTGATCTATTTTTTATTGGAAATAAAATTTATAGTGATCATTTAGCTAAGTTAAAGACATTTTTCAATTAAATTGTGGATATTTGAAATCTCATAATTTAGTTAGTTTACTCAATGTACATTCCTGTATATGAAAGGTAATTAAATGAGAATTCTTTCAGAGTATGCTAACTAATTGGAAATAAAAATTAAAATGTCTATAAACAAGGTTTACAAATTTTTCTTTCGTAGAATGCCGGCAAAAGATTGGAAATTGTGAATACTACAACGTTTGAAATGTTTTTTAAATGCTACCTAGCGTTTTACAGGAAAATATGTTGATCGTTGGAACGCTAAACGTGGTTTCTAAGCACCCTGGTTTACAACTTTTTCTTTGGTAGAATTCCGGCAAAAAATACGCAATTGTGAATAATATTACCTTTAAAATATTTTCTAAATGCTATATAGCATTTTACAGGAGAAAATCTTGGTCGTTGGAACACTAAGCAGAGTTTCTTAATAGCCTGGTTTACAAATTTTTCTTTGGTAGAATTCTGGCAAAAAATACAAAATTGTGTATTCCATGTAGAGATATGTCCAAAATGTGTTCCATGTAGAGATTAGATGAATGGTTACAATCATTTCCGCTGACCATTCTTTCCTTGTTTAAGTTGTCCCTATGTTCGAGTAACTGTTGCTTGGTTCCGTACCTGAGACGATGACGAGTTTCTGTAGAAGATAGGTCACAATTACTGTATGTAATAATTACTCTTGATTAGTAGAATTCAGATGTTTATTCAAAACTTGAAGCTATCGTTCTATTCTGCGGTGTATATTAAAGCTGTACTTTAAATAAAATTGATGAGGAAACAATCCAAATATTTCTAGTTCTAATTTTATATTCAGCTTTAAAGAGGCTGACGATTCAGTTGTGAATGCATGAATTATAATCATTTATGTGTCTTCTTTCGGTTTGTTACGATGCGCATTTTACACGATTTAGACTGCTTATTCTTTGTGTGGTATTTTTGATAATCAGCAAAATGTGAAGTACCTTAAAAACTGTTTTGCCAACTATGTCTCAGTAAAGTTTAAATCCATTGCCATTAAAAAATGTATGTTTTTGTTTGTTTTACAGGAGCAGTACGATTTTCTTTACCGTGGACTGATTCATTACGTAGAGAGGTACAACCTATGTAATTTAGGAGACACTCAATTATGATGCCAGATGGTCCCTAGTTCTCCTAAGCAATCTTTGGAACCATTAGCCGATGAATTCACTGCCAGGTTCTGCGAAGGTCTCTTGCCACTCGTATGAATTCCTCCACCCCAGCTGACGTTCCAAAAACAAAAACACATTTTTAGAAGAGCTTGTAATAAACTAAGCATTCTTGACTTGTTTCATCAGATGGGTCTATATCTGTTTGTGCGGATATGCCACGTCATCTTTCTATTCCAAAAACTTCTATATAGTGTTTATAGGAAACAACTATTCTCTCAACGGCGTTTGGGACAAACTTTTGCTAATGGTTTGGTACTCAGCATAGCATAAACAATTGGCGATGCGTTAGGAGCAAAATATCTGGTTTTAACTTACGATAGTCTATAACATGTTACACATTGTAAAGACACAATTTAACAATCAAAAAAAAGTATAGTGGAGCACAGGATATTTTCTATATTTAAACACCGATGAAGCATCCTGATTTAGCTAATCACTTTTCTTGGAAACGTGAAGGAAATAATAAGGGGAAGGATGTTTGTGTGTATTGACGACATCACATATATCTCTCGCTTATCCTGTATGTTACATTTTATGCAAGTTTATTTTTAAAACATTTTCCTTGGTTTCCGAACAAGCACAAATACAACTATTTATGCAATAAAGTGTGATATTGTTTCATATACGCATAATTAAATAACAATTAAACAATAGGGTGTATAAATTAAATATACAATTAAACCAACTTAAAAAAAAATTAGCAAAGTAGTTGTGCATACTGAATCAAAATTTTAAAATATTAACTTCAAAATATCTAAACAATATTTTTTAAAAAATCATTGTATATTAGCAGTAAAATATTAGGTTGGGGAAAAAGAAATCCATTATTTTTACGTGAACTTTTTCTAACTTCTTTCAGATTCGCTTTGTAAAAAGGTTTAAAACAGTTTTCATGTAGATTTTTAGGTCTACGACTGCTGACATGCTGTCAAGTTTGATCATTTTTGATATTTTATAGACATTCTCGACGATGTTGTTTCCATGCGAGGTGCATCTTTAGCATCCAAATACCCAAACGGAATCGACGAAACCAAAATTGTGCGTAACTGGTTGATACAGTCATATATAGGACGATAAACACCTTTCACAATTTGAGCCACCTGGTTAGCATTTTCGCCATTATAAAAGAAAAACTAAAATGTATCGAATTTTCCGTTTGTTGTCTTCTATTTTTAAAACCTTGTACTCATAACTGAATGAATCAAACAATAAACCACAAGAGAATATTTTAGTGTCAAATGTCACCTTTCCAAAGAGCAAAAATTTGAAATTGTTTGATAGATACCTCACGAGATATCGATCACTACAGACGTCTACCGAAAAAATAATGAATAACTTTTTCCCCAACCTAATATATCTATGTCTTTAATTATGAAAATGTTTAAATTACTTTAAATGGTTAAATTCTTCGTTTTCAGATAAGAAACATAATAAACTGAATATTTTTGCATAAAATATAACACAAATGAGTGTTAGTTTATTTCATCGTTAAGTTTACTGTTTTACGTTAAATTATATTCTATAAGAGTTTTGTAATTTAAAGACTATTCTCTTTTTTGTTGTGTACAGTAAAAAAAAAAGAAAAAGAAAAAGATTATCAAACATTGCTCTTATAAATGTACAGAGTTTTCAATTGCTTTTCGACTTTGGAAAAAAAAGAGCAAAATGTGTTCCATCATTACAAACCAAGGAATAATTATGCCTAATAAAAAAGTTTACTATAGCTATGAACAACACACATTTCCCAAAAGGAGAAACAAAATTGTTTTGTATATACAAATATTCCACTGCAGCCTTGCTTCTTTTGCGAAAAGCTTGGATCCGTGCAATTATGTTTCACTCCCATTCTTAGTGTGTCAAGCAGAAAACGTGACGTCATCCCTGCAGAAGGTGACATCATCAACCACCACCAACTGTTGTCATTCATTCGGTCACACAGTATTCAATTTGGAACGTCAACAGTTTTCGAAAGACAAAAATCAAACAAAACTGTGATTAAGAGCAGAATTTTCGTTCGTCGGAAACTAAAATAAATAAAAAAACAAATTCGAATGCTTGCTTCATGAAGAAGAAGTTACTTTATTTGTGAAGCATCCTGCCGTTGTTAACAGGAAAGGAAAAATGTTAGAATATATATATAAATATATAGAATATATATTGATATACTGGGCTGTTGTTTATATTATGTGTTGTTGCCAGAGACAGCGGAAACGGAAATGTGTGTGGCTTGAGTTCGAAATTAAAACACCTGCCGGAGTTTTTATTTTTTTTGAGTACATAATTAAAAAATTAAATAACTTGAAATTAAAAAAAAATAAAGTTTTTAAACTAAAGTAACCAATTTTGTAAGAAATAAAGTAGGTGATATAAAATATAAACAACAGAATATAATAAATATTTATATTTTATATATAAACATAAATATATTATTCCATAAAAAATTAGACACGCTTTGAACAGTTGGCTCAAAAAATCGACAAATCATTTTATATTCATTCAGTGAATATTTTACGAGAATAAAAAAAGACAATTTTTTTAAGGAAAATGTTGAAATCAATGTTTTAGATTCCAAAATTTTAGAATATGCGATTATTTGTACCACATTTTATTTCAAAAAGAATTAAACACAAAGTTACTTCTAATTTGTTATTTTAATATATTAACGTAAAGGATATTTAAAAATAATAATAACATTTTATTGGCGGTTTGGCAAATATATAAATTTTTTCCATTTTTTGGCAAAAAATCATATCATTTGGCGCCACTTCTTTTTCTGGTCGATGGGTTTATTGATAAACTATCCCCAATAAATGAATATTATTAACTTATCTCATGACGATAATAACTCAACAGTCCATTTTACTTTATTATTAAACCATAATTTTAATAAATAAATAAAATGTATTAAATTAAAAAAGGAAGAATGGAAAAATTAAAATTATTTTTATTTAAAAATAGAAAATAAAATGAAAATTTTTTTTCACTTTCGAAAAATGCATGGTTGCAACAGCTGAAAATAAATGTTTTCTAATGTAGAAAATTTATTTAAATTATGCTGTGACAATAACTACTTTTGGGATATAAATTTCAAAAAAATGTTAAGAATTCAGTAATTTAAAATGTTTTGATTAATTCAGCGGTAACATTCCATTAATTGAAAGGTATTTAAAATAACCATGACTAATATTAATTTAAATTAAGATTAAATTTTTAAATGATATTTCTCTGTATGACTTAAAAATTATTTTATACAATAATATTTACTGATCATATTTCTTTTATTAAATCAATTTGAAAACTCTTTTCTTATGGTTGAGAACAATTAGCACTTGTTTAGCAAAAAACTCTAAAATTGAGTCTTACCCAACCAAATTTAAATGCAAAAAATTACGAATGCTAATAAAATTTTGGTATTTTTAAACTCTTTATAATTACTTTAATTAAACAAAGGCTATATTTTAACATTTTAAATTAGGAAATTAAATAATGCTTTTCCACTAAATTATAATAAAAGAAATAATCTTTTGAAACAAGTTTTAAACTTTCTTGAAATAGTTATACAAATATTTAAGATCTTGCTTTTGATCATAAAAAGTTTAAAAAAGAAAACTAAAAAAAACCTTTTGAGTCTAAGATATGTTACTTTGCATATTATTCAAGAAATAAAATGTAAATAAATTTACTTTTAATTATCAATTGAAAAATCCCACCCAGAAATAATTTTATCGTTTAATGATACATCATTGTTTTCTTATACAAAATCTTTAAAAATGTAAAACTTCTCAGCTATTAAAGAAAGAAAGAAAAACATATCAAATTAGTGAATCAAAAGTGTATTTCGAAATATAATAAAACTTCATTTATTTTTAAAATGGAGCATATATATTAAATTTATTATGGTATATATATTAAATTTATCAAGTATGAGTAAACATTAAATAGATTGAATTTTTTGTAAATGTAAGATTATATATTTACATATAGTACACACACTACATTTATGTATTTTATATAAAATATATGCAACAATAAAATTTCTGTAAGAAGAAATCTCAGTAAAACCACTTCAATTGTCTTTTTACTACTTTGTTATGCATTTAATTTAAAATTCCAAAATATTGTCTACGTTACAAAAAGCACTCTTCAATCTTAATAATATATCCGAATCTCAAATCAGAATAATAAATCTAAATCGTAACTCGAAATATTTACATTTCACGCAAATAAATGAAGCATAAAAAAAATGGAATATTTTATCATCTTTGAAGGATTATAAGAACCGCCAATTAAGGAATCAAATATCTCATAGCAATTTACTCTGTTTTATTAACTGCGTAAATAAATATTTATCGAAAGAAAACATCAAATATGCAGTTTCTTTTTCTAAATATTTCTACCTTTAATATATTTTTTCAACTCTTTAGTCTTAAAAAGAAAACTCAATGCGTTCTATCATGAAAGAAAAAATTTTTTGCTTTTTATCTGCAAGAAAAAATAACTGTAACCGTTCGTGGATTATAAATGTAAAAAATCGTTTTCAGATTCGATTTTTTTTTTTTTTTTTTTTTTTTTTTTTGGGCGTTATAAAGAGATTTATTCATTTCAAAGTAACCAAAGAAATGTGTTTCTGAATGCATTTCCGCGTCTCGCTGTCTCTGGTGTGTTCTCCAAAGCATGAACCAAACCTGGTTCGGCTCAAAACAATAATAATAATAATGTACAGAGTGCCTACATTTCCCCAGAAATCAAAGAGAGCTGGGGGAAATATTTCAATAAATTACACACATTAAAGGTGAACTCATCTTTCTCTTCACGTTGTTCGAATGACTGTAGTCTACAAAAAAATTCTAATGATATAGAGAATATTGTAAATAAATTGTTTACGGGAACTTGTTGAATTTTGTTCTTTCTTTCCCTGTTCATCATCCACATTTGTATTAAAAACAATTTCTGTATTATGAATGTGTATTTAAGTAAATATTTTATAATAAAGTTGGTGACCCCTGTGTACTTGGAATTATTCTCGAATTATTTTAAATCAGAAACAAATGAGATAGATATTTTCTTTCTATATTCTAAACAAAAAACGTAAGAATTATGTAAGAACATTATAAGTTAAGATTTTATGTATATACGTTGTTAAAAAAATTTTTTATATATATACGCATATTTCACTTAAAAACTTATATTTAAAAAGTTTCATTAATATGTTCATTTTTCTTATGTGCAGAAATCTTTAAATTTAAGTTCATCTTTATATATCGGCTATACTCAGAATATTACCTAATATTCTATGAACTAACTTATTGAAATATTTGAACACAGATATGAATTACTGGTATATCTTAGTATCTCGAGAAAATGTAACGTATTATTTTAGAATCAAGTTTAATTTATTGTTTATTTTATAAATTTATTTAAGAATTAAATTTCTGTATTATTTATTTTAGATCAGAGTGGGCTTTAATATAAACAATAACAACTTCAAAAATTCATGCTGTAAAATATAGCAGGCATTTTGATTATTAAGTTATATACATACGTTTTCGACTAAATTGTGTGTGTGTACTAACAGATAATATTCTTTTTTAATTTTAAAAAAATTCCTCTAAAAACAAGATAGCGATACCTAAAGGGCAGAAGACTGAGAAAAGCTTTGTTTTCAGTATTGCATGAGACTCTGCATTTAATAAGCAAATTTTTACATTAAAAATTATAAAATGCATATAACTAATTAACTTCTCAACGTATCCATATGAAATAAGCAGATGTGTAGGCAATTAGTGGGCTAAAGTAAGAAATAGTACTGCAAAGTCTTCATACACAAATTGTATATGAGCATGGTAGACCGGTTGAAAATTGTTGTGATTCCTCGTATAAGAAAAAATGCTTACAAATTTCTGGCTTTGATATAGGTGGAATTTCTATATCAAAGTCAGAAATTTGACATAGAAAAGCCTTGAGAGATTTTGTTTCATCATATCAATGTTGCTCACAGTTAATAATGGCATCAATCAAAATAGCATGATTATTAGCAAAATTTAGGATCGATCGGTTCAGGACAGTCATACAGGACGATATTCTGAAATCCAGAACGCACTATCATGAATAACTGAGAAGACTGAATGGCAGAAAGTTGACTTCGAGTATAGCGAAACCATTGAATCAAGACATGGAGTAGTTTGAAAGGCACTAAATGTTTTTGCCAACAGTTCAACAACATTTGAAGAAGGGTCCGTTTGGATTCCATGATTTCGACTACACTTGACACCACAGCACAAACAAGTTTTCATTGGTGTAACTAACGAAGAAACCAAACGCAAGAATGGGATGATGTCAAGTTTTTAACCAATCTTGGTTCTATTTACAGAATTATGATTGTCAGATCTGTGCTTGGCGACATTGTGGAGAGTGCAGATTTTCATTTTCCAGGAAGAATTTCATATAATTCTATCGTTCCATCACCTGGAGTGACGGAATAGGGTGCTAATGGGTAATGCCTCTTGTTCGGTCCGCTGAAAAATAGTTATATTTTTGTTCTGTTAAATCCCCCAAGCCTTAACTCGATTCCACAGAACTGTTACATTTCAAATATAAAGGCACACTTGCATGTTTTAGGTATTATACAGATCTTCCGTGATGCAGAAAATATTCAGCTGCATTGGCCAGCATGTTCACCAGATCTCTTCCGAACAGAAAACACTTGATTAACGGTTGCCGAATGACTGACTTGTCACTATTTGTTAATTATTGCAATAGATTAAATGTAGTATCATGTTGAAGATGTCAGTAATAATATAACACAATCCAATCTCAATCTGACCCAATTCATAGAGTTATAAGTTATATTATTGCTGTCGGTGGGGTTGTATTGGACATTGATTTCTCGTGATCTATGCTTCCGAATTTAAGGAAAATTTAATCACTAGCTACTTTTATTATAACATAATTATCCATTAAGTATCATTATTTGCATTTTTTCTTGGTGTAGTGAATTTTTAATGGACCGTAATAGACTATTTTGAAGATTAAATGATTTTTTAAATTCAACTATGTAAATTTCTCTCAAGTTTCTATTGTACGAAAAAAAACATCAAACCTTGTGAACTTTCTGTAATCAATACTTATGCAAATAATTATTATCATCAAAAACTGAAATTAAAATAAAAAATATTTTAAAAAATGCATAATTCTATTCATTTGTTATTTTAATGGATAATAAAAGGCAGAATTAATAGCCAGCGCAAAATATCTTTTTAGTAGAGTTAGACAACCTTTTTTCTTAAATTAAATATTTGTTATTCAGTTATTATTTTCCCTATTGTTGCTGTTTTGATAAATATCAGCGAACAAATAAATTACATCATTTGAAGAATATGATTTAAAAATATAGAATTTTCGTAGAATAATATATAGAAAACGTTTTAAATTCCAAAAGTGCTGTCAATCTAAAAA
>JAPDSC010109616.1:261793-292192 GCA_026290005.1 Latrodectus geometricus
AATTTACATTTTATTTAACGGGGTGGACACAGATTTAAAATAAGCCTAACATTAAAAAAAAATCTCGAAAAAAAAATCAGATACATTCCGTTTTTCATGTAGCAGCTCAAAAAAACGAGATTTTAAAAACATATAGGAAACATTTATATTCGCTTTGAAGTAGATGGCGCTGTAGTCAAAGTGATCAAAACAATAAACATCTTTGCAATAGATATGAGTCGAATACATAAGCTGAACATTCCAGAAACCAACTTGATTCAAAAAAAGCTTTTAAATTCCTATACCATTAGTCTTATTGTTTATGTTATTCTAAATTTCTTTCATTTTTTATTTGAAATGAAGATTGAGAAAAGTTTTTGAAAGAGTTTCAAATGTCAAAAAGAGAAAGGCATACGCAATTAACGCAAAACAATTTACGTTGTGCTTAAAGAAAGCAAGAACTTCCTTTTTTAAAAAAAAGCAATTAAAAGAAATCAAGAGACAAAAATAACAAAAGCTGCCTTTTTTCTGATAACATATTCCATTAAATAATTTATAAAATGAAAGTTTTACATGCAAAAAACAGAAATCTCCCATTCAAGTTCTTCAATGAAATTCTTGATATGGGAAATTGATGCAGGAATAAATTCGAAAAAAAATTTTTGAGAAATTATGAGTAATTTTTTAATTTAAATAAAATCTTACTTTCACGATGAAGACAAATTGCCGATTAAATGATTATCTATAAGGAATATCGATTATTTAAAAGAAACGTTTGGATGTTCCTTCTTTCAAATATGTCGTAAGAATTATCACACACACTATTAAGAATTAATCCGAAAAAAATGAAAAAACGCACAATAAGGAAGATGAATTATAAATTTGATTTTATTTATGATATTCGAATGAAGTTGATAAGTGCTTTACCATTTTCTTATACAAGTTGAATCATTGACACTGTGTATTTAATTACTGAAAAAATGTAAAGTTTTGATTATATATACATATACAGCTCTAATGATATTTATACCAAACTATCAAACTATAATTGGCATTAATACTTGATTAAGTGAATTCTAACCATTAGTCTGTGAGAAAAAATTTAAGTTTTATAATTTCAATAAAGAACGTAATTATAATTTCAATAAAGTTTCTAGTTAAGAACGAATTGTCAGATTGATCCTCAAGTATAGTTTTGGGAAATGCTCAGCATGTTGACTTCAATAACACAAATTTTAATATCACTGATGGGGATAATTCCAATTCTCATTTTATCCGGACATCAGAACGAAACAGATTACCTTTTGATGGCGAAACAAAATGGCTTAAACTTAATATATTTATAAAAACCAACAACTGCAAATCACTTCCTAAACGTAATCCAAGAGAAATCAAAAATACAGAAGAAAATTAGTAATTTCCATAACATTACAAACAAGATTTTGGTGGCCTATACTTGGGGTTGCCCCCTCATTTTCTCGCCAATTTGAAGCCATATTGTTACCGATGTTAGTTCATTTCTAGCATTCTGGATCTCGTTTCTGCTTTGTGTGTGTGGTAACCGTATCATGATAGTGATTAGTTGTAAAAGTTATTGTAAAAAATGGAAATCGAGCTCCTTTGTGATAAAAATATTTGTCCCTTAAAAAAAATTTTAATTTTACTTTTCAAAGCATTTGTAAAATTTATATAATTATTTTACTTGATTCATGCCATCTTTCTTTCAGCAACATCTTGTTTCTTCAAACATGCACGAAAATACGCTTGGAGGATGAAAAAAACGACAATTTTTGCCAAGAGCCACCATAAAACATATTCTCCCCAAGATTTGAACTCGAAAAGTGCGTTTATTATTATCATCTAATGATTTGGAAACATTCGGAGATATCCTAAATGTTACCAAACTGCAAGATATACTTGTCATATACCAAATTTTGTGGGATAGCATCACCACCAGAGTCTTTAATATTCCTATTTCAACTACTAGTGGTGGCCAGGAATACCATACTTCAACTTAGTTGAGCTAATTACTAATATTGAAAACAATTTTTAATTTTTGTGACATCAGAAAAAATTCAAATTTCTAATCAATTTTCAGCTTTGGCGTGTAATTTTCGACTAAATCATATTTGTACTTACAATCAAGTTATTTTTACTCTCAGTGCCATAAAAAAAATCTTTTGCTTTTAGAATTTGGGGCAACATGTAAATTGATAAACAACCTTGACCATTTAAAACTTTATTAGTCTTAAAAATTTTGAAATTTTAATTTCATCCGAATGCTTACATAACATTACATCAAGTTCATTTTTTTTTTAGTTTTGATAGCAATTAGATTGCTCAAAACACTGAACTTTAAAAGAAAAACAAAACAATTTAAAATTCAAATTTTCAGGTAAAAATGAAACCAAATATTCGACAACAAAATGATCGGATCATCATTATTTTGAAAATAAAGTAATCGAATAAGTTTCATAACTTTTCATAATGTACCAAAAAATTTTAATATTTACGGCTTAGCATACATTAAATTGGATTAGTACTATTTAGTTTCGTTTGATACAGCACTTTTACTCTAATTAGACCATTTCGTTCTGTAAGTAACTAACATAAATATATAATGTATTCAAATCTACTTCTGTGTAAAGCAATTATATCATAGAATTGAATTAAATAAGTTTTAATTACCTAATTAACTCTAATTAAAATTAATATGTGAGAAATAAGACATAATATAATAATCAAATAATTTTTAAACATAAAATATCCTTTATAATAGAGAATTTTTTAAATTCAATAATGGGGAAAATTCAAATTGAAGGTAATCAGTATTCCAGTCCATTATAGAACCTAGACTCTCCAAAGTATAGTTGCTCAATTAAACAAGCAATTATCGGTTGAATTTCTTAAAATTATAGAAATCCTAAAATCATAACAATTTTACTCTAATTCAGAGACTCAACTTTTTTTATATAGCTCTTATAATAATCAAATCAAGAAAAATAAAATAACTTGCTAAATGTGCTCTAATAAAGTTATTTTAACAAAAAACAACCTCGCTGTAAGGCCTAATACAAAATCCATTATCATTCCCATTTTCAGCAAGAACTTTTTTACATTGCTAACTTGATGGATGAACATATAGTTTTTAGCTCAGGTTTATCAACATTGGTTTAGAATAAACCAATGCATTTCGTTATACACAGTTTTTTAAAAAAACAAAATTTTGTAAAAAATTTAAAGCAATTATTTTTTTCATTCTAAAAACATAAATTTCGCTTTTAAAACAAAATACAAAACTACCATTTTGACAATCCTGAAATTTTGAGATGTGAATATGCTAATTTTTTATTTAAAATATTTTAAATAAGTATATTTTTACTACAGTAACTGAAAATAAAGAGAAATAACTTGAAGCAGAAACTACAATAAAGATATTTGTCAAAAGTTTATTTTTCATGTATATAAAAAAATCTACAACTTTAATGATGCAACAAATGCTTCACATTTATGAAAAATGATCTATTTGCAATTTACTTTCTAGATGCTGAGAATTCATTATAAATGAGCAATATATTGATTACCTTTTTATTGAAAAGGGGAAGCAATTTTTGCGATTTTATCAAGAAATTTTGAGAATTTTTATCATTTCATAAATAAATTTATATGTAATTATACAATATATATAATCTGAAAAATATTTATTTATTTAAGATTCATAATATATGATTAACTAAAAATAAATTTGTCATGAATCAAAATGCTATTCAATTTGAAGAAACTAAAAATAAAAAAAACATTAGTATTTTTATATAATAATTATAATGATTGAATAATATATTTTTGATTACCTTCACCAAATAAACTAGACATATATATATATATCCTCTGTTAAATATAACAAATGGCAAAATATCATTTTATACACATTTAAAAAATATATAACATAGTTTATTATTTACATGAAAATACCACTAGAAATTTACATAGTACCAACATGTATAAGTTAGTAAATTGTGGAAGAGTTAGATTCATGGACTGTACAAAATTATAAGGCAGCATTGGCAGTAATATATCATATATAAATCTCAAAACAAAAAGAATGAGCATTTAATTGCTTTCATTTTACCTTTTTTGATTAAATATTATAATGTGCAAATATGACTTACTTAAGGAATATATAAAACTAGCTAAGTCCAATAATAAAACTACTTAAAACCACATTTTTCATAACCAATGTATAAAATAATATTTTACTTATGTAAGAGAAGCTAAATTAAAAGAAAAAAGAAATTATTTTGTATGTCAATAATTAAAATAAAAGCATTAATAATAACAAGTTAACTGATAACATTAATAATTCTAGAAATAAAAGCTTTAGTTAGTTTGATTAAAAAATAAATGTATATTTAAGACCAAAGTGAAATTACAAAAATAATTTCAGAGTGCAAAATCAAAACAAAAATCATTGATAAAACAAATTAGTGCTGTATTTTCAATGCAGAACCTTGTTATGCATGGAAACTTTTGAAATTCGAACAGAAGATTTTAATTTTCAAGAAAATAGCATTTTAATCACAAAATTAAAATAAACAGAGATTAATAAAAACAAAATTTTCCTTTATTTTTATTTAAAAAATATATTCTTTATCCTCAAAAGAAAAATGTATTGATTCAAAACCATAAAAACATTAGTAATCAAACTTAAATGTACTAAAAATTATGTGCTTCCTTTAGTAAAATAAACATTAAATATATTTTAACCCATAATATGCATTTTTCGACCAACTTAACGATTATGGACTTAGCAAATAATATTAATAGAATTTAAATCATATAATTTTATTTAAAACTGAATAAACTTTCTAACTGCATAAAAATATAATTTCATAAAGGAAGTAATTTTTATTTAATAAAGAAAATACACCCTTCAAAATTAATAGCAGTTAATCTAAAAATAAATAAATCATAAGTAAAATGTTGTTATTAAAAAACAGGAATGTATAAATATCGAAGGAAAACTACACCATAATAAATATTACATAAAAATAATTAACTTTTATATTGCTCATTAACTTGCAAATTAAAACACTTTATGTATGTTTCGAAGAGTTTGAGAGAATATAAAGCAATGTTAATATCAATAAAAAAATTTTTAAATATATACTAATATTCTAAACAAAACCAAAGAAATATGAATATGCAAAATTTTTTAACTGAATTGTTTCAATAAAAATCCTAAATATTTAATATTTAAGAGTTCCAGAAATATTTAAAATAAAATACATATAATCACACACATGGGAAAAATACAAATAAATCTTGTTATATAAACCTGTTGGAATATAGCTTTGGTAAACTTCCCCAATTAATGATTTTTAAATGGTCAATTTAAAAGGTAAACTAAGTTTTGAAATTCTCTTTCTGCATTTAGTAAAGATTTTATAAATATTTGATAACAATTGTAAAGTACAATAGTAATGATTTCTTTAATACATAAAATAAATTCAATTATAGAAATAGTTCTAAAGTTGAGCAATTCAAAATACATTAACATCACTTAAGTAAATTAGAATTTAAAAATAATTAACATATTATAAGATTGGTTTAGAGCAATTTAAAATAATACTTATTATAATAACCAAATTGTGAATAAAATACATTAACAAAGTGTTGTAAAAACACATAACATGTTAAAAACATTAGATGAAATAATCATGATTCAAATACCAAATCCAATAAAAATATCTGAAATGTGTTGACATATTTCAACAAAATTGTTTTCAATTTTTTTCTGTGTTTAAAATGAAACAAAAGTTTTTCATTTTACATATTATTTTGAATACTATTATAGGTAAAATATATCTAAGTAGTCATAGGATAAAAAAAAGTCAAATAAATTAAGTAATTAACTTTGATTAGTAGTAATAATAAATTACAAAATCTAATAAAAGTAAATTCCCTTCATATGTATTTACATTCTTGGCCAACCATTCAAAAAACAATCTCTTCGCCCCAAAAAAAGAAATTTTGCTTATATTAACAAAAACAAAAATAAAATAAAATAAAAAATAAAATCGAGATATTTCTTTTAATTTCTATGTAATGAAAAAGAACTAAAATGAATTGGAATATAATCTATTGTTACAATTTCAAGGGAAAATATTAAATTAAAAAAAGTAACGAGGCACAAGTATATATTAATGCAGAAGGAAGACTGAAAATTTTATAAAAAATTATCACTATTTTTTTTATATGAAAAAATAGTGATAATTTTTTATTAATGTTATTTTTATGTTATTTTAATTTATTAATTAAATTTTTCCAGTACATAGAAGATTTAAAATGATTAGACAAAATAAATATATAACTAACGGTAATTATTAATTCAGTATTCAAAACAAACTTAAACTTACATCTATATGTAGATACCAATATAAATTTCCAATTTATACATTACAGAAATATGAATAAAGATATTTTAAAAATCAAATTTTAAAAATTTGATCATTCATATTATATAAACATATTCTATGTCAATAACTGAAAAATTTAAATAGCTTACAATAACTCTTTACATATACATTTCACTTAAATTAATCTCCATTAACCCTCACATCATTGGCACAAGTTGTTAGTATATAAATATATGAGTTGATATATAAATATGTAAAACTATAAAATATATTCCATACATAAGAATGATATACACAGAAATCAAATAACCTTCTTTAAAATGCTTCAAGATGAAAAGTTTTGACTAAATAACGAAACCGCAATTGAATACACAGAATACAAAAATTAGAATAATTATAGAATAAAAAGAGATTTTCATTTATATCTTAAGTAACTAAACTATAAAATAAACAGAAATTAACCATTTTTCACCTATAAAAGTATACTATCAAATAAACTAAACAATTTTATTTCATTCCAACCACAATAAAAAAAATTAACAAATCATTAAAAATAATTGAAATGCATTTCTTCAAATTCCTTATTTGGTTTAACTCTAATAAAAATGCATAACAAAAAAAGTCGTGTATTTAGCTGCACAATTCGGTACATTTTTCTTTTGCATTTAATCATCATATAAAATTGCACCATCTCATTTTTGAAAAAAAGTAAAACCAAGTCAGACCATTTGTATGCCTTCTGCTATGGGAATTGAAGCAGCACTGACTTTACACAACTCATCTGCAACTTTGGAACTTTCACAGTGCATAGCATTCTATAAATAGAATTAGGAACTTCAAAATTATGTTAAGAGATTTTAATAATTATAAGGAAAAGAACTTGAATAAATTATCATAAACTAAATGAAAACGATTCCACATAAAGTCTTTTATAAATGTAATTGCTTGTAAATATCTCTTAAATAAAATGAAAAATTTTATAAATTTTTCATAAAAATAATAGTATTTATTAAAAGAAAATAGTACCTTATACTATTAATGTATTAACTTTTCATACTTTTCACAGAAAGTAAAAATATTTCATTTATTCATAATATCCATACTGACAAAATATGTAATAATATTAAATGGATATTCTGTAGCTATTGCATTTCAACTTTTCATTTTATTTAAACATTTCTTCAGTAAAATGTTTGAAAAATATTAAGGAAAACTATCCTTTATATTAACTTACAACAAACACAAAAGTTAAACAGATATTGAATGGAGCAATGAGTATATATAAATTTTTAATTACATTTTATTTTTGCTCTATTTAAATAACTTTATTTAACTTTAAAAAGTGAAAACTTTTAAATTAGTTTTCATAAGAAAATTAAATTGAAAATATTGAAAATTTAATTAGAATTCTGAATTTTTGGTATTTAGTTTTATGCCAGCATTTAAAAACTTAACAATGAAATTAAAGCTTTAGATTTTTGAGTTTCATTAAAGATTTTGAGGATGATTTTCTAAGTTAAAATAATCACAAGTTTCCACATTTATTAGTTATGTATACATAATGAAGCAGTGAAAGTTTTTGATAAAAGCATTGCAGGAATTACAAAAGAAAATTTTTATATTACCCCTTTTGAAATGCAACCATTAACTTTAAGGCAATTTCTTAATAAACTTTAAGGCAAATCGAGGATGATTTTCTAAGTTAAAATGATCACAATTTTCCACATTTATTAGTTATATATACATAATGAAGCAGTGAAAGTTTTTGATAAAAGCATTGCAGGAATTACAAAAGAAAATTTTTATATTACCCCTTTTGAAATGCAACCATTAACTTTAAGGCAATTAGGTAATTCTGTCATTTGGGAATAGCCTCTTCTGTGTTTTTCATCAACATGCTCCAAATACCAAGTTCTTGGAAACAGATCAGATACTTGTCCAATAGGCGTATATGGTGCTATAAAAAAGATAAAAGTCACTTTAAATGGACAAATCAGATTATTTTCTCAGAAAAATAAAATGTGTATTGACATATACAATTACAATGCATTGATTTCATTAAAATAGAATATCCTTTATAAATCTAAAAATTATTATAATCTAATATAACAAATTTTACTAAAATATAACATTTAGTTTGATAAACATAATAAAATATAATAATTGAAAAAAATTATTGACAAAGATGTCTTTGTTGTTGAAAAAGTTATAAACAAATGCAAATGAAAAATATAACAATACAACAAAACTAATCTATGAATTGATTTGTTAAAAAAATTTAATTTAATCAATAAAAAGTAATAACTTTAATGAAAATAGTTACATTCACTTTGCAGGGAGAAGCAAAATAAACAAAGGATAATCATTACTTGTTGCATGCATAAAGTCACTTATAATTCATTGCTGATGAATCATAACAATAATCAGTTTCTTACAATAATCATTTCACATATTGATTTTTGTATAATTTTCCCTCTTAACTAATTAACTCCCTGGCATTAGAATCCAAGTTGAAAAATGAACTCCCCAACAATGACTCCAAAGCAGTCTATCTCTAGTCTTAGTTTTTCAATGCATTGTTTTCGAGTTCTTGAAATCCTTTTTAACCTCTTACAGCCATCTTTTCCTTGGTCTTCCTCGTTTTCTCTATAATGACACTGAACTTTAAAAACTTTTTTGTATATCGGTTGCCATTCATTCTTACCAACCATTGGATTATTTTTGATTTTATAAAATTTATTGTATCTTTTTCTTTAAACAGTTTTTGAATTTCATAGCTGTATCATTTCCACCAAACCCCACTATCTTTGACTGGTCCAAATATGGCTCTCAAAATCTTCCTCTCCCTGGTTATAACTAAAGAACATGAAAAGATGTTTAAAGTTTAAGTCTCTGATCAATAAATAACATCTGGTTTGATCATAGTTTTATACACGAACAGTTTTATCTTCTATGTTATCGTCTTAGATCTTATTAGTTTCTGTAATGCAAAAAAAAAAAAAAAAATGTGTGATTACCTGCATTAATCTTTTATTTTATTTTTGATCTCATATCATTATTTTCAGTGACAATTGAACCCAAATACTTTAACTCTGTAACACTCTTAAACTTAGTTTCTTCATTTACCTTAAGTTCAGCATCTATATCTGTTTCTTTACAATGCATTACTATATAACTTTGCTCTTAACCTATGGGACTGTTAATACAATATGAAAACTAAAAGTAAAAGAATTTTTCATGTTTGTAATTAACAGCTTCATTAGTTTTGTTTAGTTTGGTACTCTATCTGAATATATATAATTTATCAGATTCTTACTGCTTATAAATGGATTTGGAATCTTAAGAAACATTTGCATTTGACGTAGGAGTTTACAGGAAGAAGCTTAAAAAGTAATAAATAAATTTGTCTGTTGCTGATTTGGTTGATGCTAAACGGCGATATTTTTGTATACAAGATAGAATTCAATTGAAACCTATAGTTTAAAAAGAAATGCAAACCATTACAAGTATCGAAATCTGAGGCTGATCTAAGGAAGCAGTTTAATTTGCATTTCAAAAAGAATCGAATTCACAAATTAAAAGCCACTGCAATAATTATTCAACTGCTGACAAGGCCGAGAATTGCT
This sequence comes from Latrodectus geometricus, assembly GCA_026290005.1. NCBI lineage: Eukaryota > Metazoa > Arthropoda > Arachnida > Araneae > Theridiidae > Latrodectus > Latrodectus geometricus. Next base: position 271,815 of record JAPDSC010109616.1, read on the forward strand.
GGACTGAATGAATGGACAGAATTTAGAGTAAGTAAAGTTTTAATATTTATTATTGCTAGTTTAAGTGCTATCATTAATAGAAAGAAACCTTTTAATTTTAATATATAAAACTAAAAAGTGATTGTTAAAAAATGCACAATATGATAATATAATTTGAACTGTTTGAAAACAAATACAATTTAATGAAAAATCTGGTGATATATTTAATTCTATTTCCAAAAAGATTTAAAAGACAGATAAATATATTAATGAATAAGTCATCTAAGATGACTTGTAGTTTTAGACAGTTTAATTCTAGTCAAAATAATAAGTTTTGAAAGAGTCAAAATGCCCAAGTTTTAGTACAAAGGTATATAGGAAAAAATTCAAGACTAATTTTCACTGATATTTATTTAAAATGGTTCTGCACAATAATTTAACAAATGCTCAAAAATTATCGTATTTAAAATTAGGTTAAAATGCAAATGCAACACATGAAAGTTCAATCTATTTCAATAAATGATGATTACGAAATAGCATGATCATTGTCAGAAGAACGTTTTTTAAAATCAGGTAATTGGGAAAGTTCTGTTGCTTTTAGATATAGACAAATTGCAAATGTTTATTATGCATGCATTGACAAGCATAAAAATAGATTCAGTATTTTCAGATAGGTGATATATATGACTTGCTCAAAAGGAGGTTTTATAGAATTCAATTTAGTTTCTAAATCTAAAAAGAGAGGTTTAGCAATGGCCATAAATAAGGGCGATATTAGAGCATTTTTGTACAAGTACAAACTGGGTACAAACTCTATTGAGGCATGACAAAAAATAGACATTGCATTTAAAGATAACACAGTAACTAAACATGTCCCACAAAGATGTCATCACAAAAATTATACTTTGATGACAAAACGCTCGAAGTTGCTCCCGGATCAGGTATGCCAACAGTCTTAAATGATAATTTAAAAAGTACAATCAAAGATACTTCTCAAACAAACAGGAACTTGCAATTAAGTTCAATGTATTTAATAAAATCATTCACTAACTCTGAAAGTTTTAAAAACTTAACAAATTCCTTTTGATCAAATGCCTAAAAAGTTTGAAATCCAAGAAAAATTATTGATGCTGTACTGTATTTTTTTCTTCAAGAGACAGTTTATAAATAAGTTGATTAAAACTGCAAAGAATTAAACAGATTCATATTATAGCAAATTTGTTTTAGGTTCTTAAATTTTATTTTCTATAAATTTAGAGAACGGTCCCTTTTCTGTTAAGGAAATCAAAAAGTCTGAACATTGGTTGCTGCAAGTAACAAAAACACCCCATTCATTGTAAACATAAGTTAATTTAAGTATGTGAGGTAACACGTGAGATTTAAATTTTTTATTAGCAAAGAAAATATTATGAAAAAGAAAATATTATTAGTGGTTGATTTGGTTTGTCTAAACTATTGTTAACATTATGAAACAAAACCATGTTTATTGTCAAAAAGGTAGTAAATTAAGTGATCTCATATTTTATATCTTTCATGAAAAATATTTTCATATAGCTTCACAGATTGATGAATGCTGTTCAATTAAAATTTGAGAATTACATTTAAAGAATAAGTGTCACCTATCCCTTCTATTAAACTAGTATTAATTTCTATGGTCCTTATTATTTTTCATAGTAAATTAAGGAAATAGAGTTTACATTTATTTAATTATATGGTTTGGTTTGCCATTCAATGGTCATTTTTTGATAAAGAAGGGTAATTAAGATGGGATCTACATTTTAAAGTGGATTCTGAACCACTACAAACATCCATATACAAGGTGAGACTCAAACCCATAAACTTGAACTGAAGGCCAGAGTGCTAACCTTTTGGCAGCCGGTTTGCTTTCGTGTACTTATATTTTGTAATTAAAATTTTAATATATTTGTAATTTAATATATTTGTATTAAAATTCTTCCTGATTTGACTGATACTTTGATGGCAATTCCAAAGTATTTAATTTTAAGGCAAGATAAATGTACCAAAAAATTTTACTAATAATGCAACCAATTTTGATGGTACAATCACAATCTTGAAAAATTTTTATAATTTAAATATTTTCATAATAAAAGCTTGATAATTAGTAAAATATTTGTCGGGAAGTTCATCTTCCACCGGATCTTCCCAATTTTAAGTCTTTTTGGTGGCAGGAGTAATATTAATAAAATTTCATTTAAAAAGAAGCATTGGTAAATTGCATTTTACATATGAAAACCTTGAGGCTGACAGTTCAAATAGAGAGAATTTAAAATTTGTGATCATTAACCACAATTGATAATGATGGTTACAAAGTTTTAACACCAGAACATTTTTTAAGAGAACATCCAACTTTGAACATTATTGAACTGGAATTGTCTCAATAAAATTTTAATTGTTTAGATGAAAATAAGCTAAAGTTTAAATTGTTTGGAAAAATTTATTAAATTGATTAATTCAATAATCTTCATGAATGAGAAAAAAGATAGTCATGAAAGAAAATTAGAATGATTGGCCATGTTACTAAAGTCTTCTTGGTCAAATAATATAATTGGTCACAAATATCAGGATATGATAATAAAATTAAGAGTAGTAGAGGTTAAAACATCAACAATTAAAGAGATCTATTAATAAAATCATAATTTTACTTATTGAAACTAATATAACTTCATGAAAAATATTAATTTAATACATATGAAAAATATCAATTTAGTTACCTGAAAAATATTAATTCAATATATAAAGTAAAACTGCTTACATTACTTGTATTTACATAAATTGAGTTTTGAGCTTATTTATTTAGAAGATTGTAATTTTAAATATTGTTCATGATTTAATTTCTCTATCAATCAAAAGTATGATGAAAATTTCAAAATTACAGTGCACTGATTAAGCAATTTTAATTCTTATGTTATTAACATTCTTCTTGCAATATATGAATGCTAAATGGGATTTACTTTAGCATTGCAAAGGTTATTGCAAAGGTAGAAAGATGTCATGTAATTTTGAAACTTTATGATAAGCAGTGCTTTGAACAACCTTATATTTGTATACTTCTTTATCTTTTTATTTGTTGTAAGTGAGGAGAAAGTACAAGCATATTGACTAGAGCAATGCGCTTTTACCCAGAATGTGCCAATCAATGAGGTTTCAAAAAAACGATCATAGAATCCATGCTGAGTATTAATTGTTTAGTAAAAGAATCAGCCAAGTGTTAACGAAAACAATAATACATTTTCATTTTTACAACTTTTCATATTTCGAAAACTAAAAAAAATTGATTTGATATAATGAAATACCAATGAATTTGATCTTAAGCATTTTTGTATAACTCTACTTAGTTGAAGATCTTATTTCAAATAAGCAAACACTTAATGGTTTTATACCATTTCCATAATTACAGTATACTTCTGAAAATTATCTGCATATCAATTAAAACACAAATAGTTTGCATAGATGACAATATGAAATACAAATATAACATTCAGCATCATTGTCAAAACACTTAAGAAATGCAAAATTATCAGTAACAGATAAGACAAAATATTTTTTCTTATATTTTTTCACTGTATAAAATACTCTAGAACAATTAAATTCTCTCACACCAACCCATAATTCTTGAACAATAATGTTGGAATTATGTGAAAGAACTATCAACAATAAAACTGCATAAAAATTCAATAATGATGAAAATTCCTTAAATTTTCTTTAAAACCTTGAATTATAGTCTCTTTGACATTTTTTTAACATAAGCTAATCCATTTTTGAAGTAAAAAAATAAAACGAAAAGTATGAAACATTTAAAAATCTTAAAAAATATATTCTTAATAAAATTGCAAAGTATATAATTTTAGACTTTTTAGATAGAATCCAAAGTGTTAAAATAATTCACAGAAATGGAAAATTTGACATGGAATGTAATAAAAAAATAGTAAGAATTAAAGTATATAATTACCTTGATAATGAGTGGCATTTCTCAGTTTCAAGATTTCTGTAAACATCTCAGGACTAACTTTCTTTCGACTGGAAAGACGTGTTCTAATATTTTGAAGACTATCATGTAGAAGACGTAGATCTGAGCCTTTTGAATTATCATCAGTGAAACGCAATGAAAATAGTGTTGCTGCCAAACCAGACCCATAAGAAAACATGCCTATTCTAATACCAGGTAAATCTTCAATTTTTTTACTGAAATAAAAAAATATGCTTAATTTATTTTTTACTTATGAAAAAATAATTGTATAGACATTTTGAATTAAGCTAAAAAATTCATAATATAAATGAGCTTGTTTTAAAAAGTTTTAATAAATTAATTAACACCTGTACGAGTATTTTAAAATAAATTATACTGTATGATAAAATTGAAAAATAATTAAAAACTGTTAATTCTAAAATTAAAAGACAACTTATTTGCCAAATTATTCTTAACATTATAAGTTGGCAAACCTGCTAATATTATAGAAGAAAAATAGGAAAATTTTTCTCACTCTTCAAATAAATTAATAAATAAATAAAAAGTAAATAAATAAAAATTACAGTGATTTTACAGTTCACATAAATAGATGAATCTTAAAAAAAAATTTCAGTCTAGAAAAGACTAAAAGTAGATGTTTTTTATTAAATTTATAAATAAGCTTTTATTCTTTAGATTCTTAATTTTTCATAATATTTTTTAAAGTTTCAATACTTGACAACAATTTGGCAACACCTCAATAAATTTCAATAACAACTTATCCATGAATATATTAGTTGAATTAAGTGTATTATTTAGCTTACTATTAATTCTTTTTACTACAAGTGCATTTATAATTTTCGAATAAATGTATAAGACAGGGTTAATTTTAATAAAAGATAAATTTTTACATATGTATAAAAAGAAAGAAAAATACTTTTTTTCCCATATCTTTTTATCTATAAGAATTATCTTGGCTGGAATCTGAGACCTTTTGCCTAGAAAACCACTGTTCTACCACTGGCCCAGAGAAATGAACTTTAAGGAAAAATAATTCTGAGCTTTTAAGAATATAGCAAATTAAAATTCCATAGAAGATTTTTGGAGCAGTTAATCTTCCGATTATTAAAGAATTCAATATAGTTATAATAGCAGAATAAAAAAAGAATCCAACAGTTTGAACATGTATCGATTAAGAATGAGAAAAAAAGTGTGAAAAGATTATTAGAGGGAAACCTAAAAAGGTGAAGACTTAAAGGAAAACTTAGAGTTAGGTAACAAGAATAAGAGAAAATGAAATTGAAAATACTAGAATTTATGAATAAAAGAGGTCAATAAGTTAATTTTAGAAGACATCTAGATCCTACAAGAGCCTTAACACTATGGTGATAAAGTGTCTAGTGATGTCAAAACATGTTCTGAAAAAGCATTTTTTTTAAATAAAACAAAATAATCAATTGGGAAACTTATATATAAGGTATCATTAAGTGGAAATAGATTTACTCCTGAAAAGTATAATTTTTAATATAACTTTAACAAATAAAAATTCTAATATTTGAAAATTATTTACCTTTGAAAACTATGTTATATCTTATCATCAATGTACATCAAAATTTGTTTTATTTTGAAATTTGTTTTAATTTATTCAATTGATTAAAAAAATTTTAATTGATTGAAATTTAAAAATTTTGTAAAATGATAATTTTGCATCATAATTTTAGAAAATTTTAAGATTTAAACTATTATAACATAAGAGTTCCACACATAACTTTTAAGTTTTCCACTAGCCAATTTTAAAAGTATTTTAACTCATAAATGAAATTCTTTTGAATTGTATTATTCTTGCAGTAAACTACATAACAATTTTTATTAAACTAAACAAAAAGCTATAATTTGAGATTCCCAATAAATATATAAAGTGTATTTTTATAAATGTAGGATTTGGTGCATACATTTTTTATTTTATTAATATTAATTCTTTTCTTCAATAATAAACATAAATATTTAAACAAATTATTACCTTGCAATAAAAGAAACCAAGCAAGCATACAAAGAAGGTGTATACATATTTCCAACTTCTTTTGCAATCAATAAACTGGGCTTAGTTTTGGTCTCAAACATGACTTTGCTAAAATCTACAAAAGCTTTTTCCACATCTTTATTAAAATATGTGTCCTCTAGTTTAAGATCACTATAAGAAAGAAATAACATTAAAATTGAATTTCTAATAGCATTTAAACAGTTTAAAATAAAAAAAATGTCAGAAACAAATACTAAACATTTTTTTTTTAAAGAAAATTTCTGTAATTCTTAAGACAAGTGATAAATTATCAAAATCATTTTTAAAATTGGAAAAAAATGAAAACAGTTTTTGAAATTAAAATAAAATTACAGTTACAAATGAGCAATAACATTAATTATCAAAAATTATAAAATGAGACATTTTTCAAATTGAATAATAAATTTATAACTTATAATAAAAAATTTAATAACAAGTACAAGTGAAATATGAAATACAATTAATGAGAACAGAAAAAAATACCAGAAATTATAAAATTTATATAAATTTATAAAATAACTTAAATTTGTTTACAGGTAACTTTTTTATGTACAAAGTAAGTTAACTTTTTTTAAGGCCAATGAATATTAACTTTTGCCAGATACATTTTAACTAATATTGTTTGAAACAGATAATAGTTGATGAAAAGAAATTCTTCGACATTAGCACTGAAATTCTATGGTAATATATACAATAACACTATTTGGATATAGTTGAAGATCTTATAGTAAACAAGACAACTTCAAACATAATGGCATAAGGGCATGCATTATACATAAAGTGTGTTGATCAAATCAACCAAAGATAAGTCATTTACACCACACACACAACTATACATAGTTGCTGAAACAAACTACATTGAGGAGAATAATAGCTTTGAAAGACAAAGATACTCTTATATCTAAATAAATATGTATGAGACAAGATAAAAGGTGACTGTATGAAAAAGTGTAAAGTCATCCTAAAACATTTTCTCTTGCCCAATATAAACACTGCTTATTGGTACCTTCCAACATCTAAAAGCATTTGGCTAAATTATAATCATAACAATTTCTCAAACATTTTTATCATCTATAAGAAGATATTGATATACAAAAATATTCAGAACAAGCAAGTTAAATATGGGTTATTGTGACAAAAATTTAATGAAATATTCTTAATTACTCTTAACTAAATATTTAAAAAGAGCTGTATTAATCCATAAATAACATGTTAGGAAACATTTTAAAATTAAGAACTGAATAAAAATAAAGAAAGATATAACAATGATTGCTAAGTCTCAAAAATCTCTTGATCAATATCTCACCATATTTGAACATACTTATATCTAAACAAGCCTTATTGATTTTCTTTTAATAGTAAGGAAATTATAAAATTAACCAGATTACTAATTACCGATAAGCTTCAAGACCTCTGTATTCTTCAATCATATTAGGATCAGGATTTCTCTTAAAATCGTTAAAAGCAAGTCGACCTAAACTTTTCTGGACAAGTTTGCAGTACGGTGTATGAAATAGCATGGCATCAAGGTCTTTAAGTGTAAAATACTTGTTATCTGAAACATTTCAAAACAGAAAAGTGAGTGAGATATAAAGATAAATACATTAAAAAACTATTTAATTTAAATAAAAATTTAAAAAAGCTGCGTGTTGCTTACTTTTAGTCTTTGAAAGTTTTTCTGCTTTTCTACAAAATCCTTCATAACACTTGTCAAGAGCTTTAGCATAGCTCTGAACTGAAAGCTTCCCATCAACTGTAGGGTATTCACTCATCAAGTTAGGCTTGTAAAAATCATACACATGATCCATATAAGTTGATCGTAAGCCTGAATAAATAAAAATGCTGAATGGTATAATTTATTGTAACCAAAAGCAGGTTATAAGAGATACAGCAACTTTCACTACACGACAAATTAAATAATTTTGTCATTAGCAAACATGCATATCTAAACAATGCATACCTCTTTCCAGAACAATTGGTGCATTTGGTCCTATAAGCATGGCAATTGCTCCTGCACCACCTGTAGGTCTTGCATTACCTTCAGCATAAACAGCTATGTCACCAGCTACAACTAAAGCATATCGACCTACAAAATTAAAAATAAGTATTGTATTTTGCAAAACAAATTATTGAAATAAAAACATTAATTAACTTTATTTTGCTTTTGTAATTAGAAAAATATTTCAATATATCATCTTAATTATAAATTAATATTTTTAATATTAATCATAAGTAACCTAAATAAAGCAAATTTATTTCACTCAAAATGAATTTCTATCAGCTGAAATCAATATTTGTGAACCCTGGCAAATATTATCTATGGAAATTGTACATGTACCACTTTTATAATCAATGATAATACAATTTCTCATGCCAACCAATTTGAAATTGAAAATAACACAGACATAAGATATTAAATATTAATTCATCATTATTAAAAAACTTACACTAACTAAAGAATACGTTTTCTAATATATTTTATTTTTAAAGAAAAAGACTTACAGCACAACTTTTAAATTAAACAATCCATTTTCCATCCAACAATCCAATTAAACAATCCATTATTATTTTCATATCATTAATATACAATGTCTTTTTGTACTAAGTTTTATATCCTACATTTATGGGCTTAATTATTCAACAGCACTTTACATTATTTGACTTAAGTATTTAAGTCAAATAATGTATAGTGAATTCACTGTATAGTGAATTCTGGGCTTGACATTAGAAGACCAGATAAGTCCCCTTTAACATAAAAAATAAAAGATTTCGTACAATACTACAACTAAAAATGAACTAGGTCTTGTGACACTGTCACTTCACTATTCCAATAAATAGCACAAAAAATGGTGATTAAAATCCAATAATTCTAAAAGAAACTTAAAATAAATTTTAAGTTACTGTTGAATTTAACAAGACAAGATTCATCAACATGAACAGTTGATTAAATTTTATATAGATAAAATGTTTACTAAAATAAGGCTTAGTTGCTTATTTAAAAATCAATTTTATTAAAATCTGAGATGGATGCAATAATTTGCATATTGGTTTATCAACAGATTTTTATGAAAATATTAAACAGAAAATTTACATTTATATAAACGATGATATGCATAATTTACCATATGATAAATCATAAGATATCATACTCACTCTCAATATATTTATATAAATGATACTGAACCTAAAAATATATTTTTTATCTGAATTTAAATTGTCGATTATACGAAATGTCATATAAATTCTGGGAATTTAAGACTCCCTTCTTTAATATTTGAGATTTCCAATCAATGTTTATTAAATTAATAGATAAACAAAACTGAAAACAAACTATATATAAAACTGGTTTTAACTTCACAAGTATTTATAGTATGAAAATGTTTTGTGTTCTTTTTTTCATATCATAGTGAATATTAATTGTAAAATGTCTTACTAATGAAAAATTAACTAATAAAAAAAATTATATGCAGTTCCTATTTTCACTTGTGGAAAGAATATTATACAAACTTTTTCAAAGACTTGTGTACATTCAACAATTTTATTTAAAACTCTGAATTGAATACTTTGTATTAAGACAGAGAATTTTTTCAGGGGGTAATCAAAAAGGGTGGAAAAGTAAGAATTTGGCATCTGACATTGTACGTATCCTTACACAACACATCTTTTCCTACACATAAACCAAATTTATTTCACAATTAAATTTTGAAAACTGGAAAGCAATTCCAAACAATATTTAGTTTTGGATTAAATTTGTATGGCACTTATTTTGTCAATTTAAAAATTTACATTGATTTTTTTAAATTGCTATAACAATGATTTTAAGTATTTTAAATTATTCATTAATTCACAAAAATATTGAAAAAAGAATAATTTAACATTCATACTTAATAACCATTTTTTTGTAGTATAGTAATATAAACTTTCAGTATACATTAATATAAAATATATAATGCAGTTAGATTGCAGAACACTTTACTTTAATAAGCCAAAACTAATAAATGTCATAAGAAAATTAAAAAAAAAAAACTATTCCTCTGAATATATGTATTTTTTTATTTTAATTACAAACAAAACAAGTCATTAAATATATATATTAAAATTCATCCTTTTAATAACATAGTTCTCAATTAAAATTCAAAAGGGCATAAAAATTATGTCAAATTTGATTTTGCTTTTAAATAATAAATGAGTTTCCACAGCTTATAAAATCTTATTTAATGGAAATTTATTTTTAAACACTATCTTGAAAAAAATACTGCACTAATAAAAATGCACAATATAAACATAAAAACAATGGAACATTTATTTTAAAATAAAATGTCTTAATAGGTGTTTTTTGTAGGTAATGATAAATTTAAGGAAAAATTAAAAGAAAGTCTGCAGTATAATATTTTTAAATTAGGAAAATTAGAATAAGTAAAAAAAAAAAAAAAATTAGATATTTAGTAAGTAATAAATTTTACACAATTCAAGATATTATTTTCTTATTTATTCACTAAACTACTATTACAACTATAATTATATTAGTATTAGTATAGAAATCTAGTAAAAAATAAATTATTTGCAAAACAGAAAAATTCCTCATCAATGTAACTTTTATTAGTTAGTAAGTAGATGATTTTTTAAATTCAATTTTTTAGAATAAATGCTACCATATATCAAGTATATAGATTATTTAAATTACATGAAAGTTTTTTTTTTTTTAATAAGAAAGGAAGTTTACATTATTTCCATCTTTTAAATAAAATTTTCTTTGAAATTGTATTTTTCATGATTTATTTTGCCAACAAACATTCATAATAAATTCTAAAAAAACAAGAATAATAAAAGGAACATCACATAAGAAGAAAAAAATCTGTTTTTCTAAAAGCAGATGGGTCAGTTGTGCAACCTAGCTATCAAATAGATAGCAACATTTGTAGATAACTCTATACAAGATATATCTATATCTATACAAGATTGTTTTTAGAAAATGAACCACTATTATGAATGCTGTTTAACTATGTCTTAAAATTCTTAATGCAATGGTTAGAAATATTGCATTACAAAAATTAATATTGTTAATTTCAATTTATTTAAATACTATGCATTTTTTAAAATGTTACATTAAAAGTAAATTGCAATTTTATGTTTAAAAAAAATTGTTTCTATGTTTCACAGAATAGTCACCTGCATTTCTTGTTATCATAATCTTGTTATCTTTAAAGTTTGAAAATAATCATCTTAATATTTTCAGAAATTAATGAGTCATATGCATATAGAAGCATCACATAACATTTTTTTATGTATATATCTCAAGCAGTCCTTTATTTTAACAGAAATTCATGCATTTTGAACAGCTTTTATTGGGTTAAATCAAAGTTTCACAAATTATGCAATTCATAACTTGTGACTCATAGCTTCTGTCATATAATAAAAACTAACCATACATGTAAGTTTCTATTACATTTAATTAGTTTAAGTTCTTCTACATTAAACTAGAATTTATTTATTACATTTTTTAATTCAATATTTTGTTTTGACATGTACTAACTCAAATAAATTTTGTATGAATATTATTAACTTTTTAAACTTTATATTATATTATTAGTTTTATTACAATATTTTTTTTCTATTTGAAAATTTAAATGAAAAGGGCAATGAGGAAAATGTTAACAGATGATTCCATCACAATATCTTTGAAAATAAATTTAACTTGCAATAAATGTTTTTGTTTAAGATTTGATTCATATATGACAAAACATCAGATTAAGCAAAATAAAAAAAAACTTATAATACTGAATTATATATTAATAATACACTTTTCAAAACAAAAAATTTAGAATGACCAATCTTACCATCCCATGCACTGGATTCTACCCAGGCCACAGAATTAAACAAAGCTGCAGTTCCTCCATAACAAGCATTTGTGGAATCAACTCCTTCAACATCATGATTCCCACTTTCTTTAAAAAGTTCCATAAGAACAGTTTTTACACTCTTTGACTTGTCAATTATTGTCTCTGTACCAACTTCAAGTCGCCCAATTTGATTGTAACTCAAGTCCCTTTTTTGCATCAACTGCTCCACCACAGTAAGGCACAAGGAATTTATGTCCTCTCTATCAGTACAAAATCCCATTTTATTTTGTCCCAGGCCAACTGTATATTTCCCTTTAGAAACATTGTCAAATGCTTCCAATTCTTCTTGATCGACATAGTATGATGGGAAATAAATTTCGATATCAATTATACCTACATTCATAGGCCAGTTGTGGTGTCCATTTTGATTGTTCATCCTTAACTAAAAAAAAAAATAATAATAATAATAAAAGTTATTTTTTGTCAATTATTTAAGATTAATACATAAACACGATCATTAAATTAAAACATTATATAAATTTTTTTAAAAAAATAAATATACAAAGAAGAAAGATCTTTTTTGCAGTAAATTAATTATTTTTGCATTTGTCACAAAGAAATTTGTCATAGTAATGGATAAATCAATGGAAGAAATGACAGGTTTAAAACAATTTTTTCAAATCTGCTATGTTTCCAAGCTTTTTTCTAGTTTCTGTAATAACAGTATTTCTAAATAGCAATTTATATAACTTATGCATAAATAAATATTTATAACCGAAATTCCCTTTTCAAAAGGTAAATAAAAACAAAAGTATCTAAAATGTGTGGATTAAAATTGTCTTATTTTTATTTCTAAAATGTCTGGAAAGAACAAATATTTAATTATCACAGATTTTCTTAAATTGTTACATTACCAATTTTTGTAAATATTTTTAAATGATACATGTCAAAATACCATTTGAAATAAAACAGATAAATATTTTTAAAATATATAACATAAATCAATTTTTAGCATTTCAAAATAAGAAGATTCTTGTTTATTTTTTTAAATGAACTTTACTTTAAGCAAATTCCAAGGATTAGAAAAACATTATATAGAAGCAATTTTTTTTAGAGTAGAAAAATATATACATAAAATGGGGTCAATAAGTAAATCATATAATTTTTGTAAAAGAAATTTATAATATTAAATATTTGGAAGAAATTTAGTCTTTATCCTTTACAGTATGTCCTTTCTAAAACATCATTTGCAATGTTCACATGATTTCATAAAAACTTCAAGAAAAATGTTATTCATAATGTTTAAAAATTTCCTAGATAAAATTTTGTTAGTCTGAAATGTTACAAAATCTATGCCTTTTCACTGTTAATTTTCAGTCTAAAATATGTAGTCTAGTGATACAAGATCAGGGGATCAAACATAATAGGATATTTCACGATGCTAGGCAACCCACATGCAACAATATTTAAAGTAGAATTTCAAATTTTATTCTCCATTCCATTTGCATGGGATTAACATCCTTATATCATAATCACTACATAATAATCATCTAGAAATTCTAAAAGTAAATATGAATTCCATATAAAGTAGAGAAGAATGTTATGTGCATGTAACTTGAAAGTCTTGATATTTTCTAAAAGTTATTCATTTTGTTCTAACGCCATACTTGCGTTTTACAAATAAATTTTATTTTAGCAATCTTGAAAAAATATAATATAGTTTAAAAAAAATAATAATGTCTATGCAGTTTGCACAAATAATGGTAGATAACTATAAGAAAAATTTTATAAAATGCAGCAATTTAAAATTAATTTGGGCAGGTATAAGTTCTCATTGTTAAGAGTTTTCAATAAAAATATTTAAGTGCAAACATAATTACAAAGTAATAGTGTAAAACTTAAACAGGATAAAAATGACAAGATAGAAAAAAAATATAATAAAATTGTCTAAAAAGCTATATTTAAAGTGTAAAATCAATACTTTTTAATCCAATGCAAAATAAATTATGCAATATAAGGATATATCAAAATAAATTATTATTTTTTTCCTAATTGCCAGAAACAAGGCTTACACACGCACATGAAATTCTACTTTATACACATATCTTTATCCTATTCATATGTGACAGTTATAGAAAACATTGGTGCTTCTACACTAATCCCATAAAAACATTTAGTAGCAATTAATTCCTTTAAGGAAGTTGTAACTGTTCCTATTATCAACTTTCAAATGAGTTCTATTTGAAAGGTAAAGTCAGCCAAATATTTTTTCAGACAAAACAATGAGACAGTAAAAAACTTAATTTTTATCCTTCAGTGTTCATTCATTTCCTGTAATATTATTGTTTTTACACAATATTTAGTCTTATTTCTCCAAAACAAACAAAATATTGGAATATTTATCATTTAGAAGGGACTAGTTTCTTGCAAAAATAATCATATATATTTTTCATACTTAGAGACACAAAATAAGTAAAGAAAATTAAATATGTTTCTTTAAAAAATAATTTGCAAATAATGGATGTGTATATACTTCAGTATCTACAAAATTGTTTGACCTTGATTAGTTGCATTGTGTGTGTGTGGTATAATAACCACTCTTGTGTCTCGACACTTTTATGACCGTAACTGTCGGCGTTCCAAAGTTAAAAAGCTGAACGAAATTTACTGGGCATCTTGTATAAATGACTATTATATTTCTTGTTTATGTTTATTAAACAAATAAAATATGTGGAGCAATCGTGCAATTTACAGTTGGAAAACAATGAGTAAATATAATTAATCTTTTACAATGAAAAAACGAAATATTTTTCACGTTTTCACTGTAAAAGTTGAGATTTTTGATTAAAAAAATAATATATACATAAAATATATTCCATGACTTTAAATTTCTAGTTCGATATTTTAAGATATTTCTCTATGCCTATTTTCTATATATGAGGAGAAAAAAAGAAATCTGAGTAAGCGTAGTCATAATTAGTGAACAGAAATTTTGAATTGGAGAGACATACTTCAAGAATGCATTTATAGAATTCTGGGGATATGATACGTAAAATTGCTTAAAACTTAATAAATTACATTCAGTCCTAGTTGATTTGATTTTTAAATTTCATCAATCGCTCTACGATTGTTTTTTTTTTTTTTTTTTTTTTTTTTTTTTAACACAAAGCGATTTATAAGAATACCTATCAAACAAAAGAGTGGAGGTCTCAGCACAATACATATTATCCTAACACAAGCCATTTATTTTTGAATTAAATGTTTCACTCGAGAAAAAATAAACGAATTTAAAATCAAAACTTTAATCAATCTCAAAACCCGACACGTTAAACTAAAACAAAGAAACAAAAATAATCATTAGACCAGTAGCTATTTTTAAAAAGTTAAAAATGTGAATACCATTTTAAATCATTGATAAATCTCTTAAACAAAATATCTGACAAGTTTAATGGTGCGCATCTATGAATATACGCAGCTACTGAAGATTTTAAAGAGAAAAACAAACATATACTTACATGAAGCGAATACTATTAAATCCTTCGTGAACAGAATTAAATAGTAAAGAAGTTATATGTATGGAAATATTTTAAGAATTGACGATTCAAAATGTAATGTTGCGCAAAAAGTTTAATTTTTCTTTCGGATTTTTCTCGATTTCTAAACTTCATCTAAAAGCATCGTCAATAAAACTAAAATAGAATGTTCATGCTGCGCTACCTTGATTTCATAAGTTTCTATTAAATTCTTGGCTGACAAATTTAGTCAGTAACCAAACACGATGTTAAAAATAGAATATACTTTAAACCTTTAAACAAGGTCAGATGACACAAAGCTTCCAATAAAATGTGCCTCGTATTATACGGATTCGATTATTCATAATCATTATAACACATCAAGTGATTGAACTCTAGACGTTTAATTCCGCTAACTGACCGCAAGTTCATCAGAGGGCTTAATAGCGTAGAAAACTATTGCTAGAAAATTCAGCAACATTTCAAAGTAATGACGTAAATATAGGAAGTACAAATTAGGAACAGAAAGGATTCCACCCCCCCCCCCCCAAAAAAAAAAAAAAAAAACTAAAACACTTTAAAAGATATAATAAGAATAATTTTAAATAAAATTTCACAGTGTGGTTTAGTGGTTTCTTTAAAATGCGGTTTACCCTAAATAAATAAAGGTGAAAAAAAAGGTTAAAAATATATATAAAGAAAATAAGGAGAGTTATGAATTTTACAGATTATTTATTTGAGGGATTAACAGGAAAGTCAATCATAAGTTGAGTATTGATAGAATGATAAGTAATAAAACAATGTGAACGAAAAATGCTTTTAAAAACTAATACATTTTTATGCGCTAAATTAATAATTATGCATTAAAACATCCACTAAAAGAGAAGATAAAACTTCCCAATATTTTACATTAAATAGAATAACATCTTAATTTGGCGACTTGTTCGTTTTCATAATCGGAAGGTAGTGGTTTCGAACCCCGAACTAATGGAAGATCCGCCGTGTTCGCTAATGGCGGCTGGAGCAATTTAAATATGTCATGGTTGCACTATCCTCCATGTGGAATGATATCTCAAAGGGTAGCGGGCCAAGTCTGTGGTCTTCTGCTTGGTCTCTGTAAATTACAAAGACTCACTTTAGAGGCTATGATGGCACAACCACTGAGTGCCCCACTATATAAGGTACCACCACTTCCGCCTTTTGTAATGCTGAAAGGTGGAAAACCTAGTAGCCAAATTAGTAGCCTAACCTTATTTTAGTAGGTTAGGTTTGTCGCTAAAAGATCATTTTTCTCGTTATCATGTGTAAGCTTTTAAGACTAGATAATTTCTTATTATAGCATGTTGGTGCTTAATGGAAAATATGTATTCTACAAATTTTGATTGTTAAAAATATATTAAGAACAGAAAACTCAAAATCGGTAGCAATAAATTTCTCATTTAAAACTTAATTTTTAACTATCTTCTTTTCAAAAATTAATCACTCTAAAAATAATTGCCAGGCGTTCATATCCAAATTTATTGAGAAATAACTCTTTGAAATTTTAAGAACCCAATATTTTGATTTTAAAGGAACAGCAACAATAGATGTCACATTCAATAAGTTAGTAAATTATAAAACTATAACATACAACTCATCGAAATAGAATTTATAAACTTATTAACTAAATTAAGGCCAAAGACATTTGAATCTTGAACATAAGAACTATTGTTAACAATGAAAATTACGAATCGTTAAACTAAGAAAAGTTTATCATCATTTTAGATAACGATTAAAATCAAATATATTTCATATCGATCTTTCCAATCTGGCAATCATTCATTCAATGATGAAGGAAACCAACAAGCAAGAAATTCTAGAAGCAATGGAAAAAAATAGAAACTTTCTTATTTTCTTTCCTCGCTATAAATGAGTAACATGATCGGTGATTCAGACACACGCGGCACACATAATAAAGATGACGGTTTCAGTTAATGATTAACCTTTTCAATGCGAATAAAAGAAAAAAAAAATTTAAAATTACGTCTCCGATGAAAGAAAGCTTTCACATTCAGAACAAATCAACACCGTTTCATGTCAAGATTTCAAGATATTATCACTTTCACTTGAATATACTTTTAGTTTCGATTATCTTGGGAATAAAAAAAAAAAACATATAATAATCAGGACTATTGCGATTGTATTTCATTTTTATTCTTCTTAAATTCATATTTTTACAACCGTGACAGAATTTCCTATTTTTATTCAGCGAAGCAAATAACTATTTTTCAAATTAATGCATTCATTCAAAAGCATTATTAATTAATACATTAATTTTAGTTTTATTTCCTAGTTATTAAAAGTTCGTGATTATAGACATTTAATAACTAGGAAATTTAATAACTAGGAAGCACCTTAGGACTCTTTAAGAAACTTAACTAGTCTTTTTTTTTATAACATCCATTGAACTTGTAGCCACTATATATACCTCTACAAATGTACAATAATCTGTGATATTTTTAGAAGCAATAGGCAATCCAAAATCCTTTTTGTCGATTAATTTTATTGATTGCAAGTTCTTTCTAGTGGAAAAGGAAATTGGCAGGAGTATTTTACTGAATTACGTAGCTTTCAAGCCTATTGTGCAATAATTTTTCTTCGACTAAAGTGCTTTTAACAAATGTTCTATCTCTGATACCATTACTAATAAAAAAAATTCCCAAAATATTCTATTATTAAAAACCATTTTCCATTTCCGTTTCTAACTCCAGTCTCCAATGAGTAAAAAGAAAACTTTAAATTTTGAATTGTTTAAATAACACTTAATGTTATAACATGTTTCCTAAAATCCAGCGTTATAGTTCCTTATTACAGCATATAAGTTACTTGCAATATTTTCCTAAATAATAAAAAATTTTATTTTTTCATCAAATTATTATTTCTTTAGTTCATTGATTTGGAGAAAAGGTGAAAAATTTTGAATACATTAATATTTTATCAATAAATTATTGTCAAAAAAAGAAAACAAAAATTCTTAACATCCAGTATTGGGAGTCCTCTCCAAAAGATGTCAATTGCTATTAGAATAAAAGGCCACATCTGCATGACACATAAGCTTTCAATACATTAACTTTTCAGCCGGCCAATGCCTGAGTGGTTAGTATTCCTGATTCCTAAGCTGTTGGTCCCAGGTTCGAATCCCAGTTCCGGCGTGGCTGTTCCTTTATCTTTGTAGTTCCTTGTCATTTCTTATGAGGTGATGAACGAATGTGGCCCACCCTATAAACGGATTTATGGTGGCATGACGTGGGTAATGCTACTCACCTCCGTGATTTGGTACACAGGTGCCCACCAGGTAACGATAAATGAAGAGCAGTTTCTGGCCTTTATGTGGCAAAGGACTAGTCACCCAGCGCCAGACATTAGAAAAAAAAAAACAATAACTTTTCAGTATCCCTTAACAAAATATAGAAGTCTAATAAATATTATTCTCCCCTTCCCTCTCAACTCTTTTAAAGAAATTCTAAAAAATAGCAATAAAAAAGTAATCAGTGAATTTTTTTATACACCAATAATGCCCATAAGACTTCGTCCTCTAAGAGCAAGAAAAAAATTATATAGTTTAAAAATCAAAAGGTCAATAAATCATCAAAATACTATTTCTGTATCCTTCATTAACCAAATAACACTAATTTTTTTAAATCAATTAATTATTCTACGCAAGTAATCAAGTAATGAAATTAACAATTCATTTATCAAAATCAGAACAATCCCCTTTTTTAACGATGTTTGTGTGTGTGAGAGAGAGAGAATAGCGTTATAGTTTGTGTATGTGATTAATTTTTAAACTTTAAAAAGAAAATTATATGTAAAATTGATAAAAGCATCCTTAATAAACAAGCACAGTATGGATATTTAATGATGTAAATTAGCGATTTATAAATTATTACATATTTAATAAAATATTGATATTTTGTGAACTCAAAAAATACATCATTTAGGGAAAACGCGACATCAATTCGAATTTATATTATTTAGCCAGGACAGAATAAATTTTAAAAAAAGTCAATTTTTTCTATAACATTCGAAAAAGAATAAGAAAGCAGAAAAAAAAATGCTCAAATAAATTTGTTGTTGGCTAAAAACTATAGTTTTTTCTCATTAGATTACTTCAATTATTAGAAGACTTAAAAAAGAATTACATCAGATGATCGCGGGACTATGACCAAGTAGCCGTAAAAATGTAATACAAAATAGTCAAAAATAATATCCTTCGCCCATTAGTCAACAGATGAAGGAATCGAACCCAAGACCCTATTTAGCAATAAGCTTCAAAAAATGTCCCACAATAAAAAGTCAACTCTCTGAGGTCAATTCGTTTGGTGTAATAAACATCCCCCCCTTGCATGCTTTATTTTCCAATAAATCTTAAATCTAGAAAACTTTATAGAAATTTTTATCGTGCTATCTGATGTCAATCTGAGAGCCATTTTAATCAGTATCTCACTTCTTTCCTTTTCAAAACAATCGAATATCCAAACATTCTCATTTACATATTAATAATATTCTTCTCAAAAAGTTTAATTCAAAATTACCTGGAGATCCATTTGAAAATTTCGTATTAAGATCAAACATTTGGATTTCAAATGAAATGGAAATCATATCAGCTTTGAAACACAATAGGATAAATAGAATAAAATATGAATAAATGAAGAAAAATAAAAAAGAATTGTTTTGTTTCTTTCATTGCACTCGAATACAAGTTCGACCAGGTCAGAAAGCACTTGGACCATTCTCAAACGTTACACTCAATCCAAGCTGAAAATCGAGCCCACCAGCTGTCAAACTGTCTCTGCTCTGAAGGCTAAAATGCCAATCATTTCATTCATCAATAAAAACAGAAATACGCCACAAAATAAAGATAATTATAAATCGTGTTTTATAAAACAGCAAACTCGTAAGACCAAGAGTATAGTTTAAAGTTTGATGATTTATATATATATATACATATACATATATATATACATATACATATATATATA
>JAPDSC010109616.1:292292-322298 GCA_026290005.1 Latrodectus geometricus
TATATATATATATATATCCAAGGATTTTATCTATGTTTCAATAGAGAAAATCAAATACTGTAAAACTCGTTGTTCTACCGGCAGTGTAACTAAATGAGGAATGGTTTAAAATAAATTATAACATATATGATCAATTAATGAAGAAATTATAATTTTTGACACTAGTTTCCATCAAAATAGTTACATGCTACGGTAAAAGTATTTTTGAAAATTTGTTTAGTAATATCGCAAAAAATATATATATTATATTCAAATAATTCCTTAATTCCATATTATTTATTTATAAGAGAATAAAACATAAATAAGAAACTTGTGTTGTCGCCTTATTTCTAGTCAATTAATATTCTAAAAATATATACTGAGTAATTACATGAATACTATCATACAAAACATTTTCTTCTTCAAAATGGATTTTTTTTTTTTAACCTACTGCCTATTGTACTATTGTAGAAAGATATGCCAGTAACATGACACTTACTGGCATATCTTTCTACAATGAACATTTAATACGAGATAACGTATACTAAATGGACAGTCATATACTTAAAGAAGTCTTTCAGTTTATAAGTAAAAATTCTTAGTCGCTAAAAAATTATAAATAGAACAAAAACTGATGGTAAATCGTGAGGGGCAATCTTAACATCTTGCCTTCCAAAAAATCTTCCCAGAGTCATTGAAGTCATGGCCTCATAGTTTGACTTTAAATAAAGAAAAAATATTCGAAAAGCTTCCAAGAAAGAAACGTGAGACTTTCAAGAGTTAAAACAAAATTCCTCAATTCAAGACTTAAAAAATTATTAAAATTATCAATGTTAAATAAGCGACTGCTCTTTCTGTAACAATAAAATCATTAATATCATTTTGAATTTTAAAATATTGGTTCATCATATTTTAGCATATTACTGAAAGCAAATTTCTGTACATATTTCTCCATAAAAAATATTTATCTAAAGAAAACGGGAAATATATTCTTACAACAAATGTACTTAAATTATTGTAAACACAAGCATATACAACAAAAATCCATCCATCATTTCCAGTTCGATTAAATGGTTAGTATTCTAGTACGACAGTTCATGGGTTCGATTCTCACCTTTCGGAGTGGATGTTTAGAGGATCAAAATCCACTTTAATCATACATCCGGTTTAATTTAATAAGCCCTAGTGTACAATAAATGACCCTGCAGCAAACAAACAAACCAAACTCAAGATAAGTTTCTTTTCTGCTTTTCCCCACTGACTTTACACGCGAACATTAAAAACTGACTGGAACTTATACTCTCTCTCTCTTCTCTTTACAGTAAATTTCAAACAACTACAAATATCGACAACTGAGGTGGAATCAAACCCACGAACTTTGAGCTGAAAACCAGAGTGCTAACGATAGGCCTCAGCTTGCATCATCCGACAAGGATAAAATTCGTAAACGTAGTTCAAAAAATGTTACAATGAATTTACGATTGTTGATGATTTGTATAACGAAAATTAAAGAATAAAATATTACGATTGATTGTAAATATCATTAAAATTAAGTGTTATCAAAAAATGTCATTACATTAAAAAAAAAACTTAAAGATTCACACTCATAAAAAAGGAGATCTATTATACCTAGTATATAGATGATTTTAATTAACTGTTATCTATATTCCATGGAATTTATTAGAAAATAATTTAATAAAAATAAAACGAAGGTTGAAATGAAAGTATAATTTCCTTTTTTCAAAAAAAATCAGTAAAATTGAATGTCCTAATATTAAAGTATTTTTTGATTTCACTTTTGAAAACTCCTTATAATAATGCTGCTAAAATAATTCTCCGATGCAACTGCCCGGATTTGACGCCAAGTGACCTATTTCTTCTCATCTTCATGGCATTCGTGTCACGGAGTACGAAATGACCCCAAAAAAAGTCTGTAATTAGAAAATTCGCGAAGTGTCATCATTTCGGACAGGCGTTTTCACCGCTACATGCATTTGTGTTACTTACCTGGAATGCAACTAGAGATTACGTATCAGTAACAGTATTTCCTTCTTGGCACCTGTGACAAGGTTCCCAAAGTCTATACAGGTTATGATGGTCATGAAAATTGAATTAAAAGTTCAATCACTTAAATGTTAATGTCTCTTGAAGAAAACTTGTTTTTCCAGCGAATTGCCGGAACAAATTTAAATTCCGAATTGTAACATTGTTTATGAATCGGTAACGCATCTCAAATTAAATTTATTTAAATTTTCAGAACACTTTCCTTTTTATTTTAACGGGAAAATTATCATCAGATAAAATTCACCAAAATAAATATTGAGAATATTTGATAATAGTGTTTATGAAAATAAAATTACATGCTTGAATAATTTTATATCTTATTAAACAAATCCTAGTAAAATTATCCTGAGTAGATTTTGACTATGAAGAATTGTACTACATGTAATATAATTAATTTGATATAATATAATAATTATATAACTTGATATAAAGATATCATTTAATTGGATAAGCAGTGAAAATAGCATCGATTACTGTGTTAACAATGATCATTAATTATAAGTAACAATTTAAAGCTTTTCCAAAATATTGAAATAAATCTATGCACTACTATATCTATAAATTTTTGATAAAACATTTTATCGAATATAACCAAAAAGATGCTTTTTGGATACAATTTTTTAATGTAGAAAGAATTTAAAATATTTTAAAGAAAAATTTAAAAGAGGTTCATATGTAACTACTATTATTTTTTTGATGAAAGATATCATAACTACTAACATTTTGACAAAATATTAAAAATATTCAATTTTTTTATTCTTTATGTTTTAAAATTTATGATGACACAGAATTTTATAAATAAAAATTCATTTAGAATAGTATAATTTTAATCCTTTGCTGTCACAAGTTTATAGACTTAATACAAATTTTATATTCACAGATATTATATTTTTTAAATAAATATATAGATTCAAGAGAACAGAATTCATACAAAAGTACTTCAAATTATAAGTTTCACTGCTATTTTCCTTCCTCAGATATTCCTTTTCTACTTATGTAATACATCAAAATCATTGTAAAATTATAATTAATTATTTTAAATTGTGGTAACTATTTAAAGTAAATTATTATGTCTAACAATAAATTTGATGCACAAAGATCAACTGCTATCATCTTACAATAAACTATAAGAGAATTATCACAATCACGATTTTCAAAGGTACTAATTATTAAATTACAAACTGTGTGAGATTTCTTAAAGTTTTAATATCAATAACTTATATTTTATCACTGTGAATTATCAATCAAAGTGGTAATTTTATACTAATTGGTATAATGATAGAATGAAACCAGATTTTTGTATATACTCCTATCATTATTTCAAACTGACATTCTACATAAGAAAAATATAGTAAAATATAAAAATACATTTATTAATAATTATTCAAATTCAAAATATGCCAGTAGTGAGCCTCTAAAATTTATTATCTTTGCATAATTAAAATATTAAGTTTAAAAATTTAAAAAAAATTTCATCAGATTTTAATTTTTGCGAATTTAAAAAACAAATACTTGAGGCAGAACTTATATTCTATACTTACAGCTTGTATTACTTTAAAAAAGCTAAAAATATCTATCAGAATTTTAATAACTCTCTGGCTGATGAAATGTATAAAAAATATTTATAATATTAAATATTAATAACAACGAATAATATTTTAAATATGTGGAAATTGTATAAATTACATATAACAATTATGCATTCTAATCATAAGTTTAATTACTTTTTTATGATTTTTTATTTTCTTTGCTATTTAGAAAATTTACAAAACATAGTTAATAGCTCAATAAAACATTTACAATAGAAACTTTAGGTAAAAAGACAACTCAATCTTTTAGATAAAATAGTTACAATTTTGTAAATGATTTATAAGCATTTTCAATAAAAAATAAAATTTGAATAAAAAAATTAACACATATATTAAAATAATACAAAAATTTTAACAGTCAAATCAATCAAAATAACTAACAATAATAAAACTTATCGATCAAAATTGCTATATTAAATTAATTATATCAATAAGATCAGAAAACATTTCTTTATAAATATTGAATCAATTTTCAATAGAGAAATCACAAATTTGGTGTTCCAAATAATTAAATTGAAACATTATCCAAAATATTGAGAAGATTTAAAACTACAACTTCACAATCAAGAGTAAAATAAGAAATAACTCACGAAGAATTAATTGAAATGTTAGTATCACTCTATATTTAAAATTAATCTTTAATAAATAAAATTTTCAAAAAAATGCAAAAATAAATTTAAAATTAAAATAATTTTATTACATTTAGTAAAATGCAACCTTTTAAAATTTTTAAATTAACTTGTTTATCTAAGGTTATAGAAAAATAGATCTATATCTAAAAAATTGATAAAGCTAAATACCATTAAGTTAATAATTTAAAACATGAATGATGATTAAAGAAAAAAAAATTCAAACTATTAAAGAGTATATTTTGAATTATATACTAAAAAAATTAAGAAACCTTTGCAGTAATTGAGCAAGTGCAACTGTAGTCGTTAGACCAAATGCAGCTAGTTGTCAAAATACAGCTAGCAAAAACAGTTACACAATAAAATCTTAACAATTAAGTATATATATTTAATGTATATTACTAATACATTATTTTCTTATTAACAGAAACATGAAGTAATAAATATAATAAATAAAAAATAAGATACAAAGATATAATTGAAATGAATCAAATAATTTAATGAAAAGTTAAAAATGTTCTAAATGAATATAATGAAAACAGAAAAGTAAGAGGAATATTGCAAACCTATCCTTCAATTTATGACTCAAGTATTTTATAGAAATTTAATTCCTGATTTTAATGAAATTAAGATTACAACACAATAAATACTGATTTCTCTAATTAAGGAATTAGAGCATACACTTTTAATTACAAGGAATCTAAGAAAAATGGAACTATTCTGAGTAAAAGAAAATCAGAGCTTTTAAGTATATATATTCTTACATTTTTTCAGGCCAGGAAAATAAAGACTTAATATATAGCAGTAAGAAAAAAATTCTAAGTATTCAATTCAAATAATAGTTAAAATATGGCTTTTGGTATTCTATGACAGAATTTCAAATAGAATTGAGAAAAAATAAACCATTCCTTTTATAAATTAAATTGCCCTGTTTAATTTTCTATGACAAAGCTAAAAAATTTTTTAACTTTAAATGATTAAAAATAAATACATTAATTATAAAAAAAATTATTGATTATTTACGCTTATAAATTAAATTCAATTTTCACATAAACTACAAACTCACAAATAACACTTTTAAATAAGATCAGAATGAAAATATAGTATTCATTTCTAGCATACATACCTTTTCCAACAAAGAATCCCAAATCTGGCCTCAGGTAAATTGACCCGTTAAAAAGTATTTATTGACAGTTATGAATCACAGTATCATGATTCATAACGAAATACACACAATTAGTTACATAATGAAATCAATAAACTTTCTGCAGATACAGAAATAGACAAATACTAAAAGAATCACTTACCTGATATAACTGTCACAAAAACAGGCTTGTATATTGTACTCAGCAGAACACGTCACAACAAAAAGTCAAAACATTAAATAAAAATACTGAATTGAAGGTGGAAATTCTCAGATCTGTGGAAACTAAGAATCCAATAAAAGAAAATTAAGTGTTTACAAATATTAATTTTTAAAAAAAGTGACAGAGAATATGGACCTGAATTACTTAATAATAATTTAAGGAAGTAGCAATGGACATGATGAGAGTTAAGAATATGCCTAGAGGGGAAAACATACAAAGTCACGGCCAAGTTCACGACTCAAGTTTTGGAATAACACATCCGTAGATACAAATGACGTCACTACCGGCACAGTAGTAGATGCCAATTTGTAATTATGTAACCAAAGTAACTTCTAATAATTATAGGAATTAAAAATTTAATACAAGTATAAGTATACATATTCTATTGATGTAATAAATAAGAAATAAATATTCAGTTGATCATCATAAATAAAAATTCATTCATATCTTAAATAGATAATATTTAGTTATCAGCCGGATTCATCTCAACTTATTTAAAGTTTGGGAAACGGGAATAAGTTTTTCTTTCTTTTTTTGCAGTGGGTGGGAGTAATCAAAAAATAAATAATGGTAAATACTTATTTTTAATTTTTTAAAACCTTATTTATTACCATTTTTTAGAGTTTTTTTTTAATGTTATTTATTACATTAGTTTTATTCCTCATTATTTTCTATATTGTTTTAAATCATAGATTTTTCAATAAATTTTGTCTCCAATACTCTAAAAACATTTATATTTCATGATTTTTTACAGCTTGTCCTTGTTCTTGGAGATTTACATATTCCCCACAGATGTCATAGTTTACCTCTTAAATTTAAGAAGCTTTTGATCCCCGGCAGAATACAACATATACTATGTACTGGTAATTTATGTACCAAAGAATCATATGATTACCTCAAAACACTCGCAAGTGATGTTCATGTTGTCAGAGGAGATTTTGATGAGGTAATTTTAAATGTTTCATTTCTAATCAATGAATTTTTTTTTCTAATTTGTTGGAACTGAATATGTCGTGAATTAATAATGTATTTAAATATGGCATGTTGTATATTTATTATCTTTTAAAAAAATGCGATACTTTTCCATCTAATCAATGTGAGACATAATGTCACTAATGTAGTTGAAATTTTTTTACTTCAAATTTTTAAAACCTTTTAAAATTATTCTAGATGTTTGTTTAAATGTTCAGACATTCTTAAAAAGTTTCAAAAATAAAAATCTCTACCATAAAATTTGTTGTTAATGACAATTACTGTCTTTTATTTGTATTTCATTCTATTACGAAGAATGTTGGTTCAGTGACACTTGCACGGTCAAAATGGAATGCTACCAAAATTAAATGAAGAATTAAGATATTAAAATATTTTACTTGTCCATTCTTAGTTATACAGCAGACACTCAGTTTTGTAAATTCGGGGAAACCAATATACATTTTAAAAATAAAAAATCAATGTATTAGATTAAAATCTTTTATATTAGAAAGTAGGTTTGTTTTTATATAAAAAAATCTATCAGAAAAAATTATTTAGAATGTACTTTAAGAAACACATGCAAAATAAGATTAATACTTAAAAGTACTTTTATTCTATTGATGAAAAATCAGGCAAAGTAATTCAAGCATTGATTAACAAATATTTTGCTCCTTGAAAATCACTTTCACAAAGCTGCTGCAACTCAGAGCCCACAATTACTGTAAAATTACCTTACAATATTTGGTTCTGAAGCTGTTGATTATGTCCTGATGCATGGGTTGTAAGACAAGTTAGATTAGATGGGAGAAACGCCATACAAATCAAGATTTGGGCATGAGAGCAATGCAGTTATCCATAATTAACGTTATGATTCTCCAATAAAAAATGTCGATCTAACTCTCTTGGGCAATTATCAAAAATACTGCTTGACATCCAAGCTTTAATGTTAGCATTATATGCAGCTGGTAGTTTTTGATCATTTTTTTAAATATCTAGGCTTTAAATATTTTCCTATGAAACACAAAGGCAATTTTTCTGTTCCATTCATGTTAACTGTGAGCATGCTTTTTTTTTTTTTTTTTTTTACTTTTTTATCCCCATAACATTATTTAGTATCTTTAAGTGTTCTTTAAAGACTGACTTATCCCCACTGTGAACATCCTTTGAATCTTGCTTGGAAGGTAGGGATTTCAATGCTTCTTCTTTCCAATCAATTTCCGAAATTTTATTCTCAGCTCCACTTTTATCAAAGAATTTTCTATTGCTCAAACTACATCTGGTTTTATATTTTTGGAGAAAACCATTTGATTTGTAATCTCTTATGTTCAGCTTCATGACAAAGCAGTTGAACATTGCCATCGACAAGAATGTTCATTCCTCTCATTGTTTATCAGCCAAGCAAGCAAAGCTTTTTCCAGTTTAGAATGTTTTGCTTCTCTATTATAGTTTTAAAAATGAAAATATTACTGTTTCTTTTTAAGAATTTTTTTTCAAATTGTCAAAATTGTTGTATTCTATATTTTTGGCAATTTTTGTCATTAATATTTTTTTGTGTATTTTTAGAATTTTCATTTTTACATCAGCTGATAAACATGTTTATTACTTCATTTGCAAAAAATCCCCATCAAAATCAATTCCCTCTCCTTCACGACAAAAGAAACTTCATCAATTGAGTTAATTGTTCATATTAAGCAAAGTCAATCATAGAATAACAGATCTCAAACTTTTAAAGGGATTTTTTTATGTTCTTACATACAAGGAGAAAAGAATATTTTTCCCCTTTCCTTGTTCTGGTGTATGGGTGAACACTAGTTGTTACACCAGCATTCGTCCCTGTACCTAGCTCTGAATTAAGCTCTACTAGTTAGATGGAAGCAGCCGGGTAGAAGTTTTCTATGTTCAAAAGTAGCCTTCCAATAATAAGGGTGATGCTCTGATTAACCAAGCCATCACAGTCTGGGGACAGGAGTTGAATTTGACACCATAGTTCTTTCCCATGTAATATTTGATATCCAGCTGTTTGTTCTGATGACAATTGTTCTCACAATATCTGGAATGCCTGCATATGTCATTTTGTTGTTCAAGAATGAATCAAAACTATTTGTCAAGAACAAAAGTTTGCAAAAAAAAAAGATTTTTTAAAAATTTTACTTTGAAATGGAAGTTAAAAGTATCTTTGTGTTCATTCTGTAGGGCTACAAGCTAGTCATTAGCTCATAAAAACATGAGAGTTTATAAATTAAAGATTCATAAAAATGATCGTCTTCTGTAATTACTTTCCCAAACTTTATTTTTCTCATATTCTTGACAATATTCATTTTTCAACTGTTTTCTGTCTAGTAATTTTTGAGAAGGTGCAACTGGATTTTTATAACACCTATGCAATAAATTGCTTCATTATGTTAAGAATAACAATCAAAAGCAGCCAATTGATGTATTTCATTAGCACTTTTAACTTCTATGTGATAAATCTTGTTTTTTTTTTTTTTTCCCCTCTCTTTAAATAGGGGTTCAGAATTGGACGGTTTTCTGCTATCAAGTCTGAATCCATGAATTTACTTAAATATGAATACATTGTTTAATGTTACTCAGTAAAGTATATAAATGATATATGTTTCATATATTTTTACTTACATACTTAAATTATTTCTTGTTTAAAAAGCATTTTTAGATATTTTATTCAATATTTATCATTTAATGACTTCTAACTATGCACTTGAAAATTAATTTTTAGTATGTAATAATTTAAAAACATGGATCTACAAACTTCTACATTGTAATTTCTGCACTCATAATAACTCATTTTCTGTTTTATAGGATTTTTGTTAGAATGAAAGCAAATTGTCTTTCTTTCCCAGTCGTTTCTTGTGAGGAATGTTTTGAAAAATGCCTTTCAGTTAACTAGCACATTTTTAAAAAGTCAATATTTAAAAATATTTTGTGTAATTTCTGTTGTTTCAAGTTATATTAAATTTTATCAAAATTTTAATGTAACAATTAAAGAAATTTGTGTCTAAAAGATTTAATTCTTCATTAAGAATTAAAAGAATAAATTCCAAACAAATACCCACAACTTAGCCAAAATAAAATTCTTAATTACTATAAACAAATATTACAAACTCATAAATAACTATCATAAAATAAGTTTTCAGGAAAGATGTCATCCCTTTTTATCTATATAATTAAAAACCTCATGTATGCGAGTCATGTCTCATTTTATGTGTGTTTACTTGAAGTGAACTTTGTTTGTATCACTAATCTTATTGACATATGATGTCATTTTGTTCTAAAGATTAGTTTAAAGCATCCAAAATATTGGCAAAAGTATGTGATGGCTGATGATGAATGAGAAAGCACTTTGACGTGTCGGCGAGGCAGTGAGAGCATTCCATGTTGCCGCGTATGTATGTCAAGCATCACAAGATTCATTAACCCTTTTACATTACACCTCAATAAATGAATTATAAAATCCATTCCTTTTATAACAATATGAACTTTAATTAGGACCACTTAGTATTGCTTCACTTGCCAGGGATAAACTTGACCAAAATGTTTTTTTCAGTCAAACTTAAATACCAATCAGTTTTTGTGCCAAGCTGCTAGCTAAGAAATTAGTGTTCTAATCTTCAATTCAATTATTAGACATTCTTACATCAGATAGAGATGTTTATCATGGATGTAAACCAACTTTAAACTGTAAGTTCCTATCTATTCTCACGTACAAAAGGGGTCATAGAATGATAAACCATTGTACAATTTTCAGAAATCTTGAATATTTTTCGAGTCTTCATTTTTGGAATTTTTAACTGACTCATTTAAAAGAAAATGAATAATTTCAAGAATTATTTCTTTTCTAATTGTTTTGTTTGTCAAATCAAACTTCAGTGTATCTGAAATTGATATTTATGAATTAATTTAAAAGAGTCATAGCTTTATATATGAATTTAAATCTTTAAAACCATTAATAAGGTTTTGAAACTGTTAAAGACAACTTTAAATGTATTGAAAATAATAATGGTTTATTTATATTATTCGCTAATGATTTCTTTTTATTAATAGTTATTTATCTTATATATCAGTATTTTCGTATCAATGCTTGTTATAAAAGACTAAATTTTCATCTGTGAAAAAGTTTGCATTCCCTGTTCTTATATAAGAAAATCTTATTGATCATATATTTTCTTTGATGACCAATTTGAAATATTAGAATTCATGGTATTGTCGTTATTATGTTAGACTTTAATAATTGAGCTTATTATTCTTTATTTGTGCTTTTGAAATTATTAATGTTTATTAATAATTAATTATTGACTTGTGTGTTTTCGAAAAAGTGAATTACTCTAAAATTTATGATGGTTTTGGAAAATGTTGGCTGAAATATCAATATTTTTCAATATATCACATACTGACCTTTAACAAAAATTAGTTTTTAATTAATCAAACAAAATGTCTTGTACCTTTAAAAAATTTATATAGGACTTCTGGGCAATGATCTAGTCAAGTATTAATACTGAATCAATAACATGGAAAATACCATGTCTTATAATATTAGAATGAAGCATGTATTTCAAAATTTCTATACCATATATAATTTAACTTGAAAAATACTTAGTACATAAAATATTTATGACATATTTGAATCAACTCATATATAAAAATTGTATGAATTCGTGTAATCTTTTATATTGCTTTTGTCTCAGAAATTAGCTTTCTCAAGTTCAAATTTTTGAAAAATATAAATTTAATTTAATTTTTTTTTATTTTCCATATTACTTATTTGCAATACATATATAAACAAATTTTAGTTTTTCAACTTTAAATAAATTACTGAAGTTATACATTTCAAACTTACAACTTTAAACTGATAAATTACGAATTTTACTTTCATATCAACTTTTAAAAACTTATATTAATTTATATTAATGACACAAACAATGCAAGTGCTGTCAAAAAGAAAATCAACTTCCATGAACATTGATTGTTTTGCATTGAATTATTGAATTATAATAAATTAACTTGCTGTGAAAAATTTATCATATTAAGGAGTTTATTTTACTGCAACATTTTGTTTTGGGTATTAAGTGATATATAAAATTTAAAAAAAAAAAAAAAAAACGTTTTTATAAGAAGTAACATTTATTAATCAAAAGAAAATAGAATAATAGTGGAAAAAATTAAAAGCAGGAAAATTACAAAAAACCAAAAACTTGAAGATACAATAGAAATAAAGCTTATTTCTCTATAGGGTCAAAGCAAAGATGTGTCCAATTCATTTGTGCATTGTAAATATTAAACAATATACAAATTAGTTGTCCCAACATCCTAAAAATAAATTAATACCAAATGAAATAGAGCATTATTAAATATATTGTGGCTTGTTTGTGATGTTAATTTTTAATCATGTATTCAGAATCCACTTTACACTACGAATCTGTGTTGAGTTAGCTCTCATGCACAAAAATGCCATTAAAACAATAAACTAATCAACTAAATATCAATTATTTTATAATTTAAATTTATTTTTTAATGTATGAATAAGTTTATACATAAAAAAATGAGAAACGTTTTCCCTTTAACTTTTCTATTTATTAATTTCTATTACATTTTGTGATGATGTGCATAACATTATCATTAAAAAATGATATTAAATTTTTAGATATTTATTGATTTTAACTTTTTTATTTTATTTTAGAACATGAATTATCCAGAACAAAAAGTTGTAACTGTTGGTCAGTTTCGCATTGGTCTTTGCCATGGGCATCAAGTTGTACCATGGGGTGATCCAGATAGTCTTGCTTTAGTGCAACGACAATTAGATGTTGATATTCTTATTTCAGGCCATACTCATAAATTTGAAGCATATGAACATGAAAATAAATTTTATATTAACCCTGGTTCTGCAACAGGGGCATATAGTCCTTTAGATAGGTAAATATATATATATATATATTTGCTTATGTAATTTTCAATTATTGACACATTTTAATTTTTATCTTTTACTTTGTAATATTTCAATACTTTTGGGAAAATATTTAAGCATGTTATTAAATTATATTATTTATCTTGCTTATATCTTATGATTAAGATCATATTTCTCATTGAATTCATTTAAATTGTTTTTATCAAACTTGGATAATAAAAATTAAGTTTGAAGAAATTATTTTAAAAAATTAACTTTCAAGCAATTAATGCTATATACTTCAATGGAACATTTAATTAATCAAATTAGAAAATTGCTAGCAAATAAAAAGATAAGAAATCTTGTTATTCTCTGATTATCAAAGAAGTTAAAATTTTAGTGTTTTGGGATTATGCACCATTAAAAATGATAAGGTATTTTTGGCATTTTTATTTTAATAAAATTTAAAATACCATAAGCTTTTTTTGGAAAGTTGTGTAGAATACTTATAAACCTGAAGTGTGTATATTTAAGGTAACTTCATAAAATATTAAAATGGTATAAATATTTTACTTGTAATGAAATTTCATTTTCCAATACCTATTGTGGCTATTTGTAAAATGTTTCTTTTAAATTCATATTGATAGTTTAATGAGCCATTTTAAAAGGCTGATATTTTCTAAAGGTTTCTCGAAAAAAATCACTAAATAGAGCAAAATAGTGATCAATCTTTCACTATGAAACTTTGATCACTATTTTGCTCTATTTAGTATAGTCCTTTTGCTGGATCTGTCAATATATATTGTTTGTAGAAAATTATTTTAGGAAATACTAGATGAAGGTCTTGTTACGTTCCTAAAAATGTTTAATGTTAATGATCTCTTAAAGTCTTTCTTTTATAAGGAATCAATGAATATTTTTCAATGATATGGTTTAATTGTTCCTTGCTGCATTCCAAAATAATGTAACAAAGTTGTTACTAAAATAGAGAAAATAAATTAATAGTATAGAAGTTTCAAATAAAACTATATTGTGAGAAATTGTGGTGTTAAAAAGTTAATGCTTGTGTTGATAAAAAATAAAAACATTTACTTTGGAAAATGCTAACTATTTTAACCTATTTACAAACACTTGCTATGTATGATTTTTTTATTTTTGTTTTATTTACTTATAATAGTTTTCTTGAAAATATATTCTTTGAAATATTTACACATCCCTATTAATTTGACTCTGGAAATATTAATCAATGTCTATTTACATGCAATATTTGTATGATGTTAATAACTAGCATCAATTGATGTTAATAATTAACATATCAATTTACCTGAATGTGTATATTTTTTTATTTTAGTGCTGTAATACCTTCATTTGTTCTTATGGATATTCAATCAGCCACTGTTGTAACATATGTTTATCAACTTGTTGGTGATGATGTTAAAGTAGAAAGAATTGAATATAAGAAAGCATGATATATAAATTACATTCCATTCGAGACTGCAAATAAATTTTTCTTGTACATAGTACAGATTGAAAAAAGTATTCCATTATAATCATGTACTATATTTGAAATAATTTAATTACCTGTTAATTTTGATATTTTATGTTTTGTCCTTTATAGTATATAAATAAATGTTATTTGTAACTTGTAAAAATGATTACATTTTTTTAAAGAAAAATTATGAAAATGATTAACATTGTACATTTTTAAGAAAAACTTTGTAATACATTTCATTTTAAAAACATGTGTAAATACTATTTATTAAAAAACAATGCCAGTTCAAGATATAAGAACTTTCTTTTCTTTATTGTATCATCAATGAATGTTCATGACAAAAATTAATATATATTTTCTATGAATAATAATTTATAATTCTTGTTTATTTTGACTTAAATATTGTAAAACTTATTACACTAAAGTTAATGCATTTTTTTATCCAATATACACTGTTATTTCTTGTGTTACATTAAGATTTATCATTAATAAAAAAGAATTTTTTAAAGAAATCATTTTTACTTCTCTAATTTATTAGAATTCTATGAAGTATGAATGTGAAGAATTAATGTAATTTTAAATTATTATTCAAATAAATTATGATTTCAAATTGTGGCATTAAGTTAGAAATCTTTAGCTATATAATTATTTTTAATTCAAGTGCATTTGACATTCTTTGTAATGTTGTATTTGCAAAGATGTTTAAAAATATGTGGTTATGAAAAATTATAGGCATGCATTCCGTAATAACAAAAATATAATTTCATTTTATTTTTGTATGAACTAAAATAGTGACTGCTGAAAATGTAAGGATATATCAAAGTCTCCTCATTGTAATAAAATTTTAATTAAATGAAAATATAACTTTAAAATAGTTTGAAATCATAATCATGATTAATATAAGTAATAAGTCAATTAATATTTTTGCTAAATTACTGTCTCATATTTAAAAAAAAAATTCTCATGGTAGTCCTACATACTCGTTCTTTAACAAGTTATGTTATTAAAAATATTACATTTCTATTAAATATGCAATAAATGAGAATACTTATCATTTAAATTTCATAAATCGTATATACAAATAACAATTGAAACATGCAAAAAAAAAAAATCTTTTTACACGGATTTTGGAGGAAACCACAATAGCTTTTTATTGTTTTTGGACGACTGTCTTAAAAGAATAAAATATCAATATTCTGTATTCACTTATGATATTTTCAAACAATATTTGCTAAAGAATAAATATTGTAAAACTTAAGAATATTTGCTAAAGAATAAAAAAAAAATTTTTTTTTAACGATCAGAAAATTTTTTTCATTATATTTTATTGCATCCTATTAATATAGTTTGATAAAAAACTGGCAAATAAATTTCAAATTAGAACTTGAGGACTTTGTAACTAATTAGGCATTTTTATGCATCTTATATAGTTTAAAGTAACACTGAGTGACTAATAAGTTGACAGACAAAATGATTCTATAAAAATATCTGTCAACTTTATAAGTGTACTTCTCATTTTTGAGAGATATTATCAGAAAACTATAAAATAGTCTATTTTTACTTAATATTTTTTAAATATTAGAAACAAATAATCTTTTTGTTTTATATAAAAAGTTTCATTTATTAACATCCTGTAAACAAAAGATTAATAATTAAATGAAATAATTTTGTTCTATGATAATAAAAATACAAATATATTTGTATATAAAAGCCATTTACATCATTTCCTTAGTATAACTATTTCACATTAAAGCATCTACATCAAGAAACATTTGTATCTTTGCATCTGAATATATATGAAACCATAAATTGAGTCTATAATTTTCAAATTTAAAATATTGTAGAAAGTCAAATCTTATTGCTGATTTGAATAATTTCTATCATTTCCAATTTTCAATAATTTCAAGAAAGCCAAAAAGCGATTTCCTTTTCTTCTTTTTTTTAATTTCATTTTAACTTTTAGTCGCATCAAAATTTATCTTTATATACTAAGAAATAATTGAAATCTTAAAGTGAACTAATGCAGGTTGTTCATTTTGTGATGAATTTTTCCTCAATGTTTTGCTTGAAATTTTTCACCACAATTATTTTTCTATATAATACATTTGTTTAATTACGCATAATTACAAATTACTTTATTAAAAATAAACTGTTAATTATAAAAATAAAGTTGTGATTTTTCTTGTTTGTTTTTTAACTGAAATTGAAACTTCATAATTTTAATATTCAATATTTATATTTGTAAATTTGTGTAACATTTTACACATATATCCCACATTCATAGATTAAATTAAAGATTTTTTAGATTAAAAAAACTGCATATTACAGTCATAACTTGTATTTGATTTTAACAACATCTAATTTTTTTAAAAATTTTCTTAAAATCTAAATTTTGTAATGGATAATTCACTTGTAACATTACTTTATAATTAGATAGTTGAAAGATAATTATTGTTCCATGAAAGTTTTGATTGAATAAATTTTAAAATAAGTCCTTTAATTAAATATTTAACATTTTCTTTATCTTATTAATGAATGTTTAATTATGTAATATTCATTGGTTAAAGGAAAAAAAAATTTTTTTTGCATCATTTAAATTTTACTTTGGTATGTTACATCATTTGTCACAATGTAATTTTCCATATAGATTACTCTCAAAATAATTTTATGTGATACTAATTTGCCTATATATTGAGATTAATAGGGCTTATAGGGCTCTTGGTAACTTCTTCAAAAGTTAGTGACCTCCTCCAGGAGGTCACTAACTTTTGACTTTGAGTGAATAATTTCATTTAATGTTATATAAATTTTTTAGGTATTTATTTTTGTTAGGAAACATCAACTTCATGAAATTTATTCTTACATGTTATTTTTTGCAATTTCTAATAAAAATGATCTTTAATGTTTCCTTTAAATATAACAATAGAGTTTGAACAAGAAATAGAATGTGATTTTTTTTTAATTTATAAATCTTTTAATATTAATAATAAAGAAGTTAATAGAAAATTGAACAAAAATAATCTATGGTAAAATATTCCATGTTACAATCCTCAAACTGATAATAAATTAAGTAATTTATGCATAAAAAAGGGGGGGCTTCTTTTTTCATTGTCGAATACATAAAAATGTGATGTGTTTTTAAAAGAATTTTGAAGTATCATCCCCAACATAAATTCCATCAACACATGGATCAAATTTCTATTTGATATCTTAATTATTTAACAAGCTTTTTAATAATCAAAACAAAAAAATTGGTAGATTCTCTAAGTTTCCAATTATAAATGATTGTGTTTTAAACTTGATATTCTGTCAAATAATGCTTTATTTTAAAACTTCCAAGCTTTCTATATATTATGTACACTTAGCTGTATTTTTTTAACTTGTAACACATATAAAAAGACTCGGAAGAAAATTTTACTCGCAAAATGAAATGCTTATTGGAACATTTTTTTTATTTGTTATTTTAGTAGCTAAATGGTCAATATTCTAGTATCATTTCAATGCTTAATTACTATAATTCTCAACTGATGTTTTCGTAAATGTTTGTTGTACTTCAAAATTCAATTTATGTAATGGTTTCTAGTTGAAAGAGCTCTTAACAAAGTAGTTGCAAAAAACAAAATTAACAAGTTTTTTGTTTTCCAAAAATAACTGGGTGAGCTCTCTCAATAATATATCAGAAAATAAAAATATTAAAAACACTATACTTAATATGTGTGAAACAATTAATAAAATGTAAAATACATTGTTAAAAGATGAGCTTAATATAAGATGTTAAATGAAAAACTGTTTGTCTGCTAATTTTTTTTTTTTAATACAATATAAAATTAATAATTAAATGGCAGTAATGTAGTGGAAAACTTCTTAAAATATCCTTGTATTCTCTACTGAAAAAAATAAATATGAATTATATATTTTTTGTGTGTATCAGCCCTTTTTTATTGATACAATATTCTTTTTATTAAATTAAAGAATGGAATTGTAAATTGGGTTTTTTAAATCTCGAATTTAAATGAAAGAAAATAATAATTTAATTTTTCATTGTATTTATAAGTTTTTTTTTTTTTTTTTTTTTTTTTTGCTAATATAATTTTTAATTTTTTTCCTTCATATTTTTATTATATATTTGCATTTTTTTCTATCTAGCAACTATTAAAAACAAAGTTTATTGTGAATTTCCATTTTATAATCTACAAAAATGCTTTAATTTTGAATCATGAGTTATGATTTAGCATATTAAAAAAATATATGATTATTGGTAGAAGAGTCAGTCTGATGAATCTCTGAGAAATCTTACATCTTGTCATAAAATATGAAAGAAACCTGGAACCAATAATTTAATGTTATTGAAATAAAATTTAAAACTAGCCCACCAGGCAGCTTCTGCTGTCGAGGGTACCAGTGGGAAATATGCTTCTTGTGTTAGCTAAAAATTAAGATTTGGAAAAATAAAAATATTTACTGTGAAATGTGAGTTTACTCTAAGGATCAACCAAAAATGAAGTTTAGAACGTTTCAAGTAAAGTTTAGAACACTGAAAATTCTCTAGTTTATGAAATCATTGATAATGAAATCAGGACTCCTTTTCATTTACATTCTAATGCTGCAGAAGGCATATAGGAAAAAGCATACACATGATCCCTGCGGTGGATGAAAACTTTTTTTCAAAAATGTATTTAAAAAAAAGTAGATATCGTTGATTAGAAAGTTATCACGCATTGGGGATACAGAAAGATGGAGGTATCCAATAATATACATATTTTTCATGCATCTAATGGTTCCAAACAAATGACAATTTTAAATCGGTTTTTCATGTAGAGTTCTAGAAAGTTGTTAAATTGTTTAAATTACTTATATTGTGACATAACAAACTACAATAAGTTCAAATCAGAGTTAATTACGGTATAATACTGTAATTTAATTCTAAATTTAACTGTAAAATAAAACATAGTCTATGCTTTAAATAGTCCAAATCCTGATTCATTCGATTCTTTGCAATTCTCAATTCAACTCCACACAAAAATTCGATGGACACAGAGTAAGGACTTAAATTATATAACAATAGAATAAGGCTTATTTTTTAGTGTGTGGAGTATTTGTAAAACACTGAACAATTTAGGTCATCTATTCTGTTTTAACCTTCATTTTGTTATATTTTCTCATGGTGATATAATGACTTATGTAGAGGTAAAAATGAAGCACTATAGTGGCATTGTTATGAAAACTTTATGGTGGAACGTTGAATTCATCCATTTTAATCAGATTTGCATCTAATATAATTTGATTCTAATATTTTTTTATGAAAACGTATGTATAGATATTTTAAAGGTCATTTAATCCAAACATTGTTGATTATTTAGTCTAAAAACATATAAATGTTGACATTTCTCACTATGCTAGCTGACAGGAAATAAATAATAAAAATTAC
Source organism: Latrodectus geometricus (assembly GCA_026290005.1). NCBI lineage: Eukaryota > Metazoa > Arthropoda > Arachnida > Araneae > Theridiidae > Latrodectus > Latrodectus geometricus. The sequence goes on from JAPDSC010109616.1 coordinate 311,712, forward strand.
TGTAAAAAAAATATTTAATTAATAATGTTTGTAAAAGTAATGTTTTATAATTTGTAATGGAAAAAATAAAGGAAATTTAATTTCCTTTTGGAATTTCATGTTATCATAGATCAGTATACATTAATGGTGATGTTAAATATAAATGTGTTTCCTTCTAAGTTAGTATTTTTTTTTTTCTAAATTTAAGTGAAATATATTATTTTTACAAACTAATTTGTAATAATTTACTGATTGAAACTTATTAATTACTCAATCTTTCTCTATAAATTGTTTAAAAAGGATTTTTTTGTTTTTTCAATATTTAAATGTCAGGATGGCTTAATTTTTAATACATTTATAACCTCATAAATTGATCAAACATTTTAGCTTCGAATTTTTATTCATTTTAAATTAAACAACACTAAAATGTTAGGGAATTAGAATGTTCAAACCATTTTTTGTAGTTTTTTACATTATGGTTTATAAAGAAAGATTTCATAATGTGTTTATAATTAATAATTCCCTTTTATTAACTAAGTAATTTTTAAGTGTTCTTAGAACACAACTTTTTATATATATATATTTAATACTTAAATAAATCCTATTAGTGGTCAACAGGATTTAAATTATGAATATACTGGTGCGTGAGATCAAAAAGTTTAGCGACTGCTGTTTTATGGAGCATAAATTAAGAAAAGAAATGAATACATAAAATATAATTGTTTTTAAATGAATACGATCATATGGTAATTGTATTCTAAGAAATAAATTTTATTTCATGGATCATGTCCAAAGAATTTAATTTATAATATTAAATAAAGCATTGAAATGAAAATAATAAATTTGAGTTAAATATTTTCTTGATTAGAGTAACTTTACAAAGATTCCAAATAACGAGGATTCGACTTCTCAGCAAAATTACAATGAAGATAAGAAATTAATCGTAAAATTTTAATGAATTTTGTCGAGTTTATAAGGTTAATTTTTTTACTTCTTACTAAAAATATTCCTCAAATAAAAACGAAAAACACTTATTTAGAGAAAATATGAATTTTGCAATATCCAAAGATTGAAAAATCTTATCACTAATAAAAGAATTACTGAAATATAAAAACCGATTTAAAAGCATGTATAAATGTGGGCACTCAGAAAGTATTACATCGTATATATTTCATCCATTTTTTAAGTTCCTGTTTTTTATTTCACAGAATAAGGTAATGCTTATATATATTCAAAGAATAAAAAAATAGCGAGACGGATTATTCTGGATATTCACCAAACACAGTGTTTGGTGAATACCGCCGTAAGTGGATATTAGTTTTAGTATTTATATTTACTGGTAGTTATTTATTTATTTACCCTGTAATTATTTTAAACAAAAATCCATACTCAACAGATAAAACTAGTTATTTTATATCTATATTCATCACTAGTCACATCATTTTCTAATTTTTCAAATCATTTTTTAGAATAATAACTTTACATTCAGAAAAATGTTTTTTAAGATTTTTTATAGAAAATGGTAAAATTAGTATGAAAGCATGTTCTTTATATACAGTCCCTTCTTAATATACAACTTTACTTTATAACTACATTTTCACTGTTACATTAATTTTCTTTAAATCTGAAAGGTATAAAAAGTCAATGTTTCCTTAATGCATGTCATTACTTACCACATGGATAACATGGTAAGTAATTTGTGGATTTTTTTTAAATGTATGGTTCTTCTGTGAAAAATATCCAATATTTTGAAAAGAAAGCAAAAAATAAAATAAACGAGTTACATTAGAGTTAGATTTTTCTTTGTGTAATATCCAATTGAGACTAAAAAGCAAAATATGATAGAATTGATTAATTTGTGTGTCAACATTTTCTAAAATCAATTAATATTAGGAAATGCTTAATAAAATTCAGAGTTCTTCTATAGTTAATTATATTATTTTGATCTGTTGTTTAATCAAGTAAAATGGTTGAAAATGTGAAGCAATAACAGATTAAAATAGATAATATTCTGTAGAAAGTATGAAAAAAAAATAGATATGTATGTGACATGTTATTTTTTTATCAATAAAATAATCTGTTCCATTAAAATCAATTACTGATAAGTAAAGGATTACGTATAAAGCAATTATTAAATCTAATCAAACAATTTTAAAAATAAAAATTGGTAAAAAAAAATAGATAGTGCTCCTGTAAAAAATTCACATTTAAATAATTTTTTAAAACTGAAAGAAGTAAAAGAATATTTAAACATATGTTATAAATAAATGTGAGGACTATAATTTTACAGTAGAATGGCATTATTAGAAAACATCTAAATGAAAATATCTTTATGAATATGACTTAATCCATAATTCACCTAATACTACATTTCTAAATTACTTTTAGTTCTCTTTTTTAAGAGAAACTTATCAAATATAGGTTAGGAATCACAAGGAGAAATTTGGTCATCTTTTAAAAATTAAATCCTTTAACTGATAATGAGAAGCTAATATATTATGAAAGAAAAAAGGACCTTTATAATTTTACCATATTACATTAATTTCACATATTTTTCTATATCTCACTTCGTAAATTATTTTTTTTAGTTATCAGATTTATTAACATTTTTTATACATGTAGAATCATCTTAGATGTTAAAAATCTTTGATTTATATGTAGAAAATGTGTCCATTAAATAACAAAAGATCATATAATATTTTATTTATATGAAGTACAAAAAATATTGATATATATTTACAATTATAATCTTAATTTCACATCTTCTGCAATGCAGGCGTCAAATAGCAATTACTTTTATTAGTAAATAAACATGCAAATAAAGGAATGTTTCAATTAATATCTAACATATTTATCTGGAAGTTTTTCATGTTTGAAATCAAGGCAATTTATTTCACATCTCTCATTTCATTTTTTTTTACAAATACAGCTAGCAAAATGAAATTAAATATTTCATTCTACAAAGCACATTTTTTAATGGAACGAAATATTTAAATCTGCATCACTATCAAATAAACTGATAAGTTCACAAAAGAAAAATTAAACAAAAAATAACAAAATCCAAATAACAAACCAATAATGCAAACTTAAGTGAATCTGATTAATTACTTTTTTCTCCTGATGCACATTTAAATAACACAGAGTAAATACAAATATTAAGATTCTAAAAAGAACATTTTTTAAGCTCTACTAATCTGATTAATATACCAAACATTTTCTAATGAGCTGCAACACTGATACTCATTGTAAGTGATGATCTTGCTACGTATTTATCGTATAATGAAAAAATGACTTTGTAATTTTTTTCCAAATTTTAAAATAATTGTTTATGAAATAAAATTTAACAAGAAATTTAATATCATTTTCATGATTACTTTTAACTATATTATAATTTAAAAATGTTATTTAAGCATGCATTTTTAGTTATTATTTAAAAAATTAATTCTAAAAATAAAATAATATCATGTGACACATTTCTTAAGGATTATGCAAAAAATTTATTATAACATACAAGATTTTATTTTTTTAACATTAGGTATAAGAATATTTAACCAATTTGATTGCTATTATCGAGAATTTATATATTTTACATTTGCATGTTATAGAAATTGAATCAATTATACAGGGTACCTATTTACCATATAATGAAAAATATTATACATAATGGAAATTTTCTTTTTCAAATTAAATTACAATGTATTCTTCTAGCAAAAAAAAGTTTAAATAAAATCTAATTTTTCTTTAATATTATCTTGAATAGTTCTCTCTTAAATAATGTTAAATTGTTTACTTTCTCAATCTTACTTCCCAAATTGATGTATTTATAAAACAGTTCTTGGTTAGATATGCTAAAAAATCATAAAATATAGTTTGTATATATTCAATTTTATTCCTGTGTGATAAACATATTTGTTTACTTATCTATCAAGGCATCCCATTAATAATGTGTAATTTATATATTCAAGTTACATAAGCTATGTCTAAACACAGTATTTACCCGTAATTCTTGGATCACCTTTATTCATATAATAGGTGTTCATAAAAAGGGAATTCTTTTCAACTCTAAAGTAATTGCATAGATATTTTTCTCAATAGAATATTTTACACTAAAACTTAATAAATTGAATAGTATTCTAATAATTTAGTAAAAAATATACTAATTTGATACTGGTGAGTAAATAAAATAACAATATATAAAAAAAACTAAATAATTTTACTTATTAATAATTGTAAAAATATTTCTATTCAAATTATTTATTTTTATAAATTTCTTTTGCAGTTATATAAGACAAAACTGTAGCAAATAAAATTAATCAGTTGCAATGAAATTAAGATAAGGTACATAAGTAAGAAATTTTATAATTTCATCTTTATTTTATAACAATCTAAAAATATTACAGGATCAAGAGTTAACTTTCTCATAAATACCAAATTTACATTATAATTTGTTCGAAACATTTTAACCTTTAATAATCATAACTGAATGTATCCAAAATTAATTTTTAAAAAGTTTTCATTATTTTATACAAAACATAATTAAACAATTACAAACAGTTTACAATGAACATTATTTAATCCTAGAAAAATTTTTACATACTAGGATATACAATACAATAGCACAATTTCAACAGTAAGAAATTTTTATTTTGAGCAATGAAGCCAACAACTTTAAGTAATACTGTTTTAGATAAAATCACAACTTTCTAAATTTTTTTCTACATCCAACTGGAAAATATTAACATGAATATAAATTCAACATTAAAGAGTTCTTTGTGTTTACATTTCTCTCATAATATAATGTTTTTATAAAAAATATAACAATATTTCACAATGGAAATGAATATATTTTTAAAGTACCAAAAGTAGCTTCAAAATTGTGGCAAATACTGAGCAGCTTGAAATATCAAGTTTTATATAAAGTACTTCTCTATAATTTTTATTTGTTCTTAGGTATTATAACATTATAAAGAGAATGAAGAAAGAGCATGTCTTTTCAAATATAACATTTTTATTAAAGAGGGAATAAAACTTAATATGTAAAATTATTTTGTAAATATTTTTAAAATTATTTAGTCATATTTTATCTAAATTCAAAAAACTTATCATAAATATATAATGATGTTTTTTTAATGAAAGTTTGAAATAAAACATTTTATAACTTATCAAATTTTTAAAAAGCAATTTTACAATTTTGCAACCCATATTCAGAAAATGTGTTTAAGTAATACGTTTTTAACATTTTTTTTAACAGAATATATTAACATATAGACATTTTATATATTATAAAACTCCATTCCTTTACAGTAAATATACATTGAAAAATATCAATTGCTTTCACGATAATCACAAAATAAAAATTATTTATCACAAAACGAGCCTATTCTTCACAGAAAGTTGTTTCTGTGTAAGAATTTTTGTCGAATTAGAAACTTCCTTTGATATACATTTAAATTATAACAGAAGACGGAAGCAAAATATATGAGAAAATCTCTCGTCAAGTCAAAGCACAGGTCAAGCAAGTTTTAAAAATTTGCTTAAGGACACACAAATATATAATTTTAAATTTCAGTACTTAAAAAGTACTTCGTCAAACAAACACAGACTAAGAAATGTAAATCAAGAATCACTACATAATCACAATGCAAAAATATACTTCATTAATACAAATACTGGCCAACACAATTTAAGGGGCTGTAAAATAAGTTAAAACATACATTTTACAAAATTATATCCATTATGTTTGAATATTCGTCTAATATATATAATTTTATATGAATAAAAATTTTCAAATAGATCAGAAATTTTAAGATAAGCAGATAAAAACATGTATTTTTTTATGCAATGCACTGCATTGTAATTTACCTTCAAAATAAAAATATTATTTCATACAGATCTATTTAAATTTACATAAAACTTATTTAAACTGTGATCAATATTATAAAAATAACTTCAACGATATTTTTATTACAAGGGAAAGATAAGATAAAAAGAAAAAAGCCCTTTATAGTCAAAGAATTCAGATTTTGCATTGTTCTGATATATCCTATATAAGAAAATTCAACAATTACTCTATTTCTATAGAGCTCGTCAGAAAAAAACAATAAAAGGACACAATTTTAAATTGGAATGGTGTTTAAAATGACTTTGTACTTCCTTCGGGAAACAGAGTCTCATTCTCTATTGAGTGAAGGATATCAATGGTTTACCTGAAAAATAACATTATTGTTAGCTTTAGAATTTCCTTAAATACAAGTTTAATATCTCAAGTATAATTTGCTGAAGTAAAATAAAATTCTTATTAATAAAAATGACAGAACCAAATGTATCTGTTATTAAGGATTGTCTATTAAAAAGTATAATTAATAAAAAGTAAGTATAAAGAAAATGTAACAAAAATCATTTTGTATAAAACTACTATTAAATATGGAAATTTCTCAATAAATGAATGCATTGAGAAAAAGTTCCATTAAATGGTTTATAAATACATCAAAACTTAGGTAACTAGATATTATTGCTTTACAATTGGCAATAGCATATTAAATTAAGATGACACATTCACTACTCTAGGTAATCCACATCCTAAAGAGTTACACCTAAGTTCCATTGAGGGCCTATCAGACTTTATAAACAAAGTAGGTGACCCAAGACAATGGAACTAGGAAAAAATTGGGGTTGGAGCATGGTACAAAATGCAACAATGCAGAGGTGCCATATATCTGACAAGCTCAAGAAGAAGAAGAAGACACATGACATTTCTTATTTGACACAAATATGCATTATATTATGAATTTGTTACAATGATAAATAAATACTGGATAATTCATATAAGAAGTGTAATAACTTAAAATATGTAAGCAAAATCTTATCTTTATATACCAAATATAATTATTCATATATGATAGAAGGAATTTATATATTAAATATAATAAAAAGGTTCATATGTTATAAAATATAAAAATTAATATATTATGAAAATTAAAAAATTTCATTCTTTTATTTTTATTTATTTATTTTAAGTATTGAATAATTTTTGCAATATGTTTACTTTTAGCTTTTTCACATGAAACATGAGATGAGCCTTAAGCAGAATAATGAATGAGAATTGTGACTAATAGAATAAAAATGCTTTGGAATGCCATTACTAAAAAATATACTCCTAATTGGTTTTCCCTTCTAAAGTATTGCATACAATTTGAAAATGACGAAATCAAAATAAAATTATAATCAATTAATTCGTTTTAAAATGCAAAACACACAACAATCACAATGTACTTATGCCATCTAAGTGAACAATTGGAATATATTAAATAACTTATGCATGATTTTTAAAATCATGTGAAATGTTTGCTAAAGTTGAAACTTTTAGTTGTAATTTCATATCATAAAGAATTTAAATAAGGAATAAAACTTGCAAAACACCTCTTATTATATATCTGCAAAATTGAAAACATATTCAAAAAATAAAAATTGCTTTAAAATAAATAATAAAATGATAATACAAACCTCAAAACTAATGTGAAAGATAAATTAATGCCTCTTCATGTGTAAAGATAAATGATCTGACCTAGAAAAGCATCGCGTACACAGCTTGCACTTAAATGGTCTCTGACCAGTGTGCTTACGATAGTGTCGAGTAAGTTCATCAGATCGAGCAAATTTCCATGGGCAGCCATCCCAAGTACAAGAATAAGGTTTCTCTCCTGTTGAACAAAGTTATTAAAAATAAATTTCTAATAAAACCAACCTTAATAACAAAAAATTTAAAAACATATATTACAGTTTCACTCCAACACATTAATGAATATCTAATACATTAATGAATTAATGATAAAATAAGTACTAATTTGAAAATTATAATATGCAACATTATAAAAAATGAAAAATAAAATCAATGGAAATATGAATTAATTTTTCTACATAAACAATTATTTTATACAAATAATGATTTATGTTAAGATCAAAATTAATATTAAATGCTTACCTGTGTGAGTGCGTTTATGAGCCTTCAGATGTGAACTTTTTGTATATACTTTTTCACATCCCTCAAAGTCACATTTATGAGTTTTTCTTCGTCTGAGATTTTCTGAGTAAATGTCCATTCCTTCTTTTACTATATTGCTGGGTAAACCTATACTTTCGTTTAAAACTTTGTTGCTATTCATTAAAGAATTGCTAAAAAATCTTTCCTCATTTTGATCGATTAAGCCCCTCTGAAGTAAATTATTCAGGAAACAAGGTTGTTCTTTCATTTGAAAAATTGCACTATAAAGATAACAAATAAAACTATAAAAATCGAATAAAAGAGTTCTTAAAATGATTTATTTCATAATATCAAAATTTAATAGATTAGGATGAACACATTCTGCAAAAAATTTATTAATATATGAATTATTTTAATTATGTACTAAATTTACATTATTCTAATTACCAACATTAGTGATCAAAAACTAAACTGACATAAAATTGTCTCATTTTGCTTAGGAAAAAAGTTTACTTTTATTATGTTTATGACTTAAAAATTATAAGTTAAATTTTACTTTTAACAAATAAAGAAAGAACTAATTTGTAAAGATTGGTTTCTTTAACATCATAAAAATGTTCTTTATATTGAAAACTTCCATATTTACGATAATGGTATGTTATAGGAAAGTCTTTCAAACAATGTATCAGATAATTCATAAGATACAGTAGAGCATAAATCCTTTATTGAGTACTTTATAATTGTACTCAAATTGTTTTCAATATTTTAATTGAATTGCAATGTAAGATAATGAAAGCATGCATTGATAAATTTTCATGGAAAATATACAAATTTGTATATTATAGATAAAAAAATATATTCAATTCATACTGGATAATTTATTTACTGATATATTGGCATGAAATCCAGATAATAATGAAAACAATATTGCTTACATGGATGTTTCTTTTATCCTTTGCAGAGAAAGGAGTGAAGATTCTGACTTTGACACAGGATCAATTATTTCTTCATCTGAATTGAAATCTAAAATAATAAACAAATGAGTCTAGGAAAATTTCTACAAGTATAATATTTAATTCTAGGCTAATGTTTCTAAACATGTTATATAATGCAAAAAAAATAAATCCTCAATGTTTGTTATAAACTGAAATATTTCTTAACTTTCCGTACACATTGATTAAAAAACAGTGAATTTAACAGAAAAAAATTTTAATTTATTGCATATGCCAGAGATATTTAATAAAAAATTTATATCTTCTTTCGAATAAAGGTATATAATCTATCTTTATTTCTATCTCACTACACTATTAATATTAACTATTTTCAACAAAAAATTATACTCTTAAAGAAAATACACTCATTTTGATGGGCAAAAAATACTTAATTTCTAACACAGAAGAATCTTCAATATTATTCTGTCTAATACGTCATTAAAATATGAATTGTAAAAATTTAAAATTGTAGTTTAAATTCTAAGAATTTCACCTTTATTTAATCGTAAATCTATACAAGATGAACTATCGGCAGTAGATGAAGGTGAAGAGGGAACTGTAGGAGACGCCGGTAGACTGGTTGGTAATGAGGCTGGAGAAACAGAACATCGACTCTTGTTCACAGTCAAATCAACGGGCTCAAGTTGTGCTGCTGAATACTCTGACTGTGGTAAAAAAAAAGATGAAATTAGTAAAAAATAATTGGGAAATATTTCTAAGTATTTACATAAAACTTCATTATTAATAGCAATAATTAATTAATTAAGAAAAAAAGAGAAATTTTCTTTAAATATTTTCTGATAATAATGCTACATGAATAATTTAATACACACATGAAAGTGATGAAACAGGAAGTGCAGCAAAAAAACTACAATGTAAAAATATTCTATAATTTTTAAATATTCTATATTCACAAAAAATCCTCAGCTTTTGATTGTGTGTGAGATTTAATAATTTTCTATAGATTAATTACAACTTCATTTTATTTTGCTATAAATTTTTTTTTATTTCTTCCCATTCATAGGAGACACAGCAATAGTGTATTCTCTCTGCATTGGCATTAGAGTTTTATCTCTGAGATCCCTATTTTATGAACGGGAATAAGTTTCTATTTAGTATTTTTAAACATAAACAATATATAAATAATGCAAGTATAATCAATATACTAATAGCAATCATAGTGAATGAAAATCCATATGATGCTTTTCCTTGTTATATTAAATTGAATATTATTTCAATATATTGCTTTTAAATATAGTTTAAGTTAAGAGCTTCTAATTATTCCAAGATAGATTTATGTATATATATGTGCATGTATGTATGTAGATGTATAATACACACACTTCGATTCTTATTTTAAATGCTAAAAATTAAATATACTAGGAAGTATACAAAAAATAAACAACTCAGAATAACAAAATTAATTACTTGAAGTATAATTTCTAATTTAAAATTATTAAGAAATAAGAAAGAAAGAATTTTTTCTTAATTATACTTTATATATATATATATATATATATATATATATATATCACATATATATTTGCTGATTTCTCATTTATATTAATAATCGAGATAACTTTCCTTTCTTATCATATAATGATCTTATTATATATGAGAGAGAGAAAGGAAACC
>JAPDSC010109616.1:322308-375254 GCA_026290005.1 Latrodectus geometricus
TTAGAGTTTTTCGTTCTAAAATAGTGTAGAATGAGACGCTAATAAGAAGAGAAATTACGGGAATTAATGAGTTTAAGATTGTTAGGATAATAGAGAATAATTAGATTCTAATTCTAATGCAATGTTTTGCCAATTTAAAAAATTCTAAAAGATTTATTGGTCCTTTCGTACTAAATAAATTTTATTTTAAAGGATCAACCTGGCTTACGCCGGTTTGAACTCAGTTCATGTAATTAATTAAAGGTCGAACAGATCAGGATGTTCATCTCTATAGCAGGGGGAAAAAAAACTAAGCTTTAAAAAAAAATTAATCACAACGTTTTTATTAACTTAACCCACTATTAATGTTGATTTGAACTCATTGTAAAGTTGTTTAAGCAGCGAAGCACACTTTCCGGAACTCTGCTCGCTTCAAGAAGGAAAACCATGTGATTCTTTCTCTTTTTTTAAAATTTTCAATTATTCGCAATCGATTAAAACTGAGAATATATATACACAGTATCGGGTGCTCCCTTTTTTTCAAAACAATGGTTAAGTATTTTTTTTTAATAAAAAAAACATTTTATTTGATTTTTGAAAAATGTATTGATTTTTCCCACTGCAACGAACGTGTTTTCGGTTTTCTCAATACCTCACCAATCGGAAGTACATTCCAGCGCGATTGAAATGAAACAACTACTATGTTATATAAATTCATAAATAAATTAAATTTTCTGATGTTTCACCTCGTTCGATTTGTTTTTAACTGATCTACACGAAATCACATCACGTGGTGCAAAGTAGCGTTTTGAATAAGTATAAGTGAATAACAAATCTCGTTAAACATATCAAACATTGTTGTTTTTTTCCTAAAGACTAAGTATACATTTTCCGCTGGAAGACACGAGCCGCGAATGCTGGCGGGCTTTTGTCCGCTAGTAAAATATTGGGCACATTCCTTGTGCTTCAGGCATTTTTCATCATACGTATAATTCTTTAAGCCATAACAATTTAAATCTTTTATATGCATAGTTACTGCGCTTTAAATAAGGAATGATATTAGAATGTCATATTTGGCTCGACAGACTGGTTGGCCAAGGTTTTTTTGTAGAAGATTCGTCCAGGATAATGTATTTTTATCAATGTGTCTTCAATACCTCACGTCAATCACTTTAAAATTCGATTTAGCAGAATCAAGACATCGTAATTTCGGTATTCTTTTTTATTGACTGGTTAAAAACTTCGCAAAAAACCTCAGCTGAATTTTTTCATCCATTCTAACAATATGGAAGGTCTAGACCATTCTTTTAATTTTTTTACATAATACTCTTAATAGAATCGGGATCTTTAAAAATTCGACAAGTTTAAAATTTACAACATCTCCGTCTAAGATCACTTTTTTTTCCGACACCAGTGACTGAGGGCCAATCTTTCCAAAACTGAAAGTTTGGAGAGGGAAGACATTTTTTTTTTTTAAAGACGAAGTTTTAAACAAAGTAATATTACACAAATATTTTTAAAACTGGAAGATTTCAAACTTTATACCCATTTTTAAATATCCATAATCATTTCATACTGACGAATATAAATGATTTACTAATAAATTCTCTCCCAATATAATCAACAAACTATCACAATGACCTGTTCGTACTGCCTTTTAGAACGAGTTTAAGTCTCAAACTTTTTTGTGGTAGAGACTATAATTTTTTATTTTATTTATTAAGTTTCAGTAAATATCCAAGTAATAACCATTTATAATTATCTAGTAAGGGTATTCGATGTCTTTATAATCTCGTAAAAGATTAAACTAATGGCCAATGATATTTATTTATGATATTTACCTCAAATTATTATTTATTAATAGCTTCATAGACTAGTCACAGCCAGTAAATATCACAACAGAAAAAAAATGAGAGGATTCTGAAAACCATAAAAGTTTTGGGAGAAAAAGAATATAGCTGTGAAACAGGACTGAATTTTCAAATCAGCTGAATTTAAGAAGTGTGATTGAACTAATAGAGAATCATTAATAAAAAGTATTATAATTCTTTAAAAACCCTAATTACTATAAAAATGAATAGTTAAAACTATCTAGAAATGCGTCATTAATAATAACAAATTCAATGGAATAATATTTTCTTTGTTTGCTTTTTTTATGTTGATGCAAGGCTTAAAAACATTTAAATACAATTTATTTAAAGAATTGCAGAAAGACTTCTTAAGTTATAATTAAGAGTCAAGATAAAGACATAACATTCAATTTATAACTGCATGAATACATGTTATTAAAAAGTGAGCTAATATAATTCAAATAAGCTTTGCATTATACAGGATTTAATATTCATTTTTGTGGTGCATATTTTAATAAAATACAATGCGCGCACAGATGGGAGTAATAAATGCTGACAGTTCACAACCAGAAGCTTCTAAAATATTAAATAATTTAGTGTTACTTAAAATTTAAAAAAATAATGAGCGTCAAGATAGTTTTTGTTGGTAAGACATGAAGCAATTATTAACCAGAAATTAGTTAAATATATCTATATTGCACGTTAAAAAATTGTAACGAATTATTTGAATTTAAAATTGTAAACATAATTCTATTAATATCATTTTTAAGATTGATTTATAAGAAAGAATTTTTAAATCGAGTAGCAAGTTATAATTCATAAACTAAAGAACTAATTGTTTTAAGTCCTTTAGTTAAAGTATATTTATTCATCCATTCGTAAAATTCTTTTTTTTTTTTTTTTTTTTTTTGCCAAAACTGATCGCTTTCCGAAGAACTATTGATAGTTGAATACATTAATTACTTGTGGTTTAGTCAACAATAGAAAAATATTTTATTGCATTTGTCTACCATGAGCCATTTAAACTGCAAATTAATTAAGTTGTATTATCCAGAATATATTTTCTTGAAGTATTAAAATAAACATTCTTAAAATATGACAAAGATTATTCGTAGTTTGAAGTAGAAAAGAACAAGCTCGCCAAAAGCCCCAACGATAGATAAACAATAAATAACAGTTTCTGAGTTGTAGATAAACAATGTTCTGATTAGACAAGCTATCAGATGACTCAATGGACAAGCGGAAAATTAAATTTCTCATCCATTGTGGTCAAAGTTCGGAAACATGAACGCAGCTATTTTCTCCAATCAAGAATACATAAAATAAATCCAATACAAAATAATAATAATAAAGAAGAATTTGTGATGCATTTTACAAATAGACAAAATTTTCTAGCATATTTACTATTTCAACTTATTAAATCGATCCGTTTCATGATTCGTTTTTTAGGTTCTAGATAAATATTAAATTTATGTAATATATATTATGAATTAGTAACGCACTGAACAGTAAAACCATGACTCATTTAGAATTGAAATCAATTTTTGCACATTTTCTTCAAACTTGACTGGGTTTCTTCCGTATTTTGTACAATTGAATCAATAAAAATGAAATAATTTTGAACTCTAATTATTATTAATTTTATAGTTTTAAATTTATCGAAACGCTACTGAAATGTTGGAAAATAATTATTGCATAGATATCAAAATTAAGTTATAAGTTCAAAAAATTTTTCTTTTCTCGAAAAAAAATTTCTAATGAGGTTATTAAAGTACAAAATTTTTTGATGAATACACTACACAAAATTCATACAGAAAAAAAAAAATCGGGCACAGGTGCTGTATAAATCAATCATGCCAATTTATGAGTTTGGTGATACTTTTGGCGGAATTCCTTATTTATCTGGCAGTTTGGCTCTTATGACGTCATAGAGAGCTGGAGAATAATAAGAATTATGCACAAAATTCTATTTTGGGCAGCCCTAGTGTTTACGTCATCGCGAAAAAATTTAAAACATTTTGTTCCATTTTCATATTATACTTAATATATTATTTTAATATAATATTTTCTTTTTCTAAAATTTTAATATTTCAAACATATATATTTACGCTTTTTATTTATTTATCAGATTCAAATTTATTATTTAGAAATATCAGCTTTTTTTTTTAGGAATTTATTATATCACAATTACGTCATCTTGGCAACATATTATCGTCGCCAAAAAAATTGGAAAATTGTCATAATAGATTACATGGCATTTACGGCAAAAATCGTAATTACTATACAATTATATATATCTATTATGTCTAAAAAAGATGTTATAACAGTATAAAAAAAAATCAATATATTATTACACGTCAATGTCTTAAATTCATCAAAAGGTTTTAAACAAGATTTTATTTGGAATTAATCAAAAAGTTTTAAACAAGGAAATAAAAATAATAAAAAAGCAAATTTTCAAGAACAAAATATCAACAGTTGCGACATCCACCGATTTAATTTAGCTATCAAAATTTTGATGAACTTTTATTTCTGGTACGTTATTTTATATAAAATATAAATTTATAAATAGAAATATCTAACTCCTACTAATTGTCACAATCTAAAATAAACAATGTTTACAAACATTGCAAAACAAACTGAATGTTTTGTCTACCAAAATCAAAGTCCTTATTAAATTTTACATCATTTATTTATTTTCGTAGTTTCGGATAAAAACTAATTTAGTATTTATAAAATGTCTGCACAATAGCAAAGTTTATAATTAGAAATAAGTTTTCATCATAATAAAAAACAGAATGTGTGTTAACACTCATTCAACCAAAATGAAAGTTTTAAAATAAAAGTTTTTTTACAGTAATTACAAATGAAAAAGAGCAACCTAAATATTGGTAACAAGGGTTACAACAACAAGGGTCTAAGAATAATCAGGATGAAAAAAAAGGGATAATTAATCATTTTGGCACTGCAAACAGAAAAACTTCCACAATCGAATTGTGATCAAAGTAATAAAAAATAAATAAATAGAAAATCCGATTCAATTCTTTTTTAAAAGAATAACTAAGTAATGCCACACCTTCAATTCGAAAATGCGTTTCTTGTAAAAAGGCTAAAAAAATTGTACAGAAAGACCAGTCAAGCATAAAATGAATTGACTAAAACAGGAAAAGTTCTGAAGAAATCTGCATAGTGCCTCCACAAACCTACCTCAATGCAAATGAAATTCCATGGGTCATTACTCCTGTTTTGAAAAAAAAACTCTCTTGTACCATTCACAAGGGTACCACGTAGTCAAATAAGAATTACTTGAAATCCCAAAAAAAATCCTTTTCAGCTTTCTAAGCAAAAAGCCATTTTTTTACTTTCAATAATACTGACCCTTTATTTCCTAAGTTCGCGCCAGTCTCAGGAGAAACATTCTAATAAAGAAAGAAATTAAAGATCGTTACATAGCAAATTCGAGTGGAACATTAGTCGATACGAGCCTTAAAACAACCAGGAAATTTTAAGCTGATATCTTAAAGTACATAGAAACCAACTCAAAGAATTGTGGTAGGTGAAAATGCGCTTTAGGTCCCATCCTTGGCGCGTTTTCAAAATCACCGATGCCATGGCGAAAATTCTACCGCTATTTCAAAGTGAAATTTAATTAGCGACCAATTAAAATTCTAAAACAAACGAGTAATTATTGAGCATGAGCGAGAAAACGCTTCAAATTCGTAAGTCGGCGAAGTAGGGACCCAAAGCGCAGATTAACAATACGGTAATATTTGTGAACTGGTATGTAAATGATTTCAAAAAATATTTTTTCCAAAATTTCTAATATAAATTGTGGCAACAGAGAGAATATATTAGTAGACAGTCAGACGTTACTAACGGTCCATAAACATTATCATCTAGCGTGATAACTTTGAAGTAAATAACAAAATATATGAATTAAAATGAGGTTCTGAAATTTCAAAATTAAACAGTTCAGTATTAAATTAATATATTGCATGCGATGACAATATGCAATATATTTAATTACAAATGTGCCTTCAGTATTCCTACTTCATAATTTATTTTAAAAAATGTTAAGTTTGAATGAATAATAGTATTACGTTGTTTCGAAAGTAAAATGACTTCTTGGCGGGAATTTAGCACTTACTTTGAGTATAACAGTAGTTAAAAAAAGTTTATTTAATTTTCATTTAGCAAAGCTGCAAGGGGTAGTAGTAATGGCAGTTAATGTACTCGGTTTACAGTCCATCGTTTAACTTTTAAGAAGAAGTCTTTTGTTCGAAGGTTATAATACTTTGACCCAGCCAAGTAATATATTTTTAAGAGTTGTGTAACATAGGTAGGCAGACCTCGGCAGGAGGTGCATATAGATCGTAAGCGATGAAGAAACTGAAACTTCCTCAACATACCATATAAGAATACACTGGATTACAATAAACATCAAGTTGGATCCTAGTAAAAACCACACACTTGGCGCGAATAATTTCGGTTGGCGATAAATTTTGCCAGTCTTAGTAATCCTACTTTGATACACAAGATATGATAACCATAACTATTTCTGGAATTCCTATTTCGCCATTTTGTTTTGCTTTGGCAGAACATTTTCAGTTTGTCACCAAGGGTGTGGGCTCTCCTAGGATTTTACCTAAATATTAAGGTACAATTTAATATTCTTGGCATTAGACATGATCAAAATTTATTGGTAAAAAACACTGCATACTAAGATAAAAGTTTCGCTAGTATGATTATTAAATAAATTTTTAATTTACTTATTTTAGATAAAACTGGTTTGAAACAGTGATAGAAACAATGGCAGTAGTTGGTTTCGATAATATTTGAAAATAAGAATCTTTATAACGGGTAAATTGGCTGGATTTTTTAGTAGAAGAAAACCCACAAAGTGCTAAAATTGTTTAAGTTTAATGGTACTAATAAATACCTGTATTAAAAATTTATTTATATATTCTATTAAATAGAGTACAATCTCTAAGTTTAATATGAATATTTTTACGATTATAGAACAGGTGTACCATCCTGTCTCCTGCCAAATTTGGCACGATACAATTTCATTGACACTCTCTATGACTCACCACAATTAAATATCTTTAATTATTTTATAATTAGCATATATCTTTAAATGATCTACGGTAATGAAACAGTAAATCTGCATTATTGATAGTTATCCTTATCGATTAACTACGAATATTTCTTACTGTTTGGCACACTAAATTATTTTGGTAGATTTATTTTGCACACCACAGGAACAAGGTTACTGACCCTTGATCTTGTATAACTCTGGTAAAGAAGCTATAGAGAATTACACAATATATGAAGTCATCACTACCACCGTCAATTTACGAAGTAGTCTATAATTCTGATAATGTGTTGCACAAGCCACAATTCAGCCAGTGATTCAAATTCACGAAAGTTTGCGGTTTGTTTGTTAACTTAACTGTCATTTCCACAGACAAAGCCAGAATTTTTTCGATGTTGCGTCAAGATTTATTTTTAAGTAAAGGTTTCAGAATGTTAAAACAGAATTACTAACAACAATCCATCCTTTTTACACCATTTAGAAAAGTACATTGACATGAGATTTTATATCTCACACTAGAAGAAAATTTTTTCAATTTTCTTTATTTCCTCCCATTAATAAAGTCTTTAAATTTGTTTTAAGTAGTACGAACAACCTTTCTCCCCTGATTTTATGCCAATATGGAAAAAATATTCGCAGTTTGAAAGGAAAGAAAAACAATCTTTTAATTTTCAGATATATTCGACTTATTTTAATCTCCTCTGCTGGTCCTTGATGATTTAAAAACGCAGTTATCCTTAAAGCAAGTCAGTTATCAATTTTCCTTATTCAGAAAAAAAATAATAATTAAGTTATTGTAATCGAGCACAAAAGAGCTGTATTCTAAAGCAATAACAACTGTACATTATTCAATACTCTGTTATTAAAATATATATTGTTGACATTTTAATGAATAATCTCATATTAAAACAAACTATTAAAAAAAATAATCGATTGTTAAAATGTTAATTTTGTTTTGATAGTCTAAAGGAATATATGAAATAAAATTACATTTTATATTTGAGAATAAATTGGAAAATATTTAAATAAATAAATTGAAATATTTTCTTTTCAGAATTCAGCGCAAGGTGGATAACTCGTTAACTATTTGCAATTAATTAAAAATGACATAATTTACCAAACATTTTCATGTTTGGTAAATTACGTCATTTATAATTATTAAAAAGCGATTATGAGTAACTCGCCCAGAAGTAGACGATGCAGCACGCAAAACCTAAGGCACGGATTGTCTCGAGGTATGCGTTCAAGCATGGCGGATGATCCTTGGAAAGTTCAGAAACAGGAGGGTGGCATCCCTAGTTCAATCCTTTTTTTCCGTTCCCACGTCCTCAGGTGATGCGCACCGGCCACGCCCCTGTGACTTGCTCCAGACCTGATTACACAACACCCGTCGCCCACGCCATCGAAGCATTCAGGAAAAACAAACGTCACTTGTGTGTGACTCCGAAATTTCGGATGACCTGACACAGGAGATGGACTAAGATGAGCTGACGCTGAACGTCGGTAATCTTAATATTTACCCACCTGTTCCTTCCAACATAATCTCATTTCCATCCTTCATAAAAAGATAAAGTCCAAAGATGTATTGGTATAAAAGATCTTTTTTTTTAAATTTATTAACAAATATTAGGTTGGGGAAAAAGAAATCCATTATTTTTACGTGAACTTTATGTAACTTCTTTTGGATTCACTTTGTAAAAAGGCTTAAAACTGCTTTCATGTAGATTTTTAGGTCTTGCGCGTTACGACTGCTGACATGCGGTTACCTTCGATCATTTTTGATATTTTATAGACATTTTCAACGATGCTGTATCCACATGCGAGGTGCATCTCTAACATCAAAAATACCCGAACGGAATAGACGAAACAAAAATTGTACGTAAATTGGTTGTTACAGTCTTATATAGGACGATAAACACCTTTTCACAATTTTAGCCACCAGGCTATCTTTTTCGCCGTTACAAGAGAAAAACGAAAATGTATCGAATTTAATGTTTTTTGTCTTCCATTTTTAAAACCTTGTACTCGTAACTGAATTAATCAAACAAAAACGATACCTCACGAGATATCGATCCCTACAGACGTCTACCGAAAAAATAATGGAGTACTTTTTCCCCAAACTAATATTTACAGTACTAATTTTGATTCCTTCCAGTGAAAACCTAGTTTAACTTGAATATTGCAATTTCATTTAATTTGTGACTTAATCAAAATTGCTTCGTAATTAATATAATTCAGAAGATTTGACTTTTCAATTTTTCAACGGTCATTTCTGGTACTTGAAGAATAATTTGATTGGGGCATAGAATTGGGCGAGGATTTCGAAATACTTTAAATATCCACACTCTAGGTGGGAGTTGAATCCATGGTCTATTGAAGAAGGTCAAAGCATAGACCAGGGGTGGGCATTACGAAAACTGCAACCGGTGGACCACAAGGACATTTTTGGGGTGTACAACAATAACAATTTTTATGATCTTCACACCTTGTTCAAATCTCGATCGCCATTATAGTGAAAAAAAAATGAATAATTGAAAGTAGTTTGTGATCCAGAACAGTCTACCCACACTGGTATAAACCAATCAGGTACGGCAATACAATTTCAATGAAATAGTTTCATATACAATCATCATAATTTAATTCTTAACAGATTTTAAATGGATATAATCTTGTTCTCGTATTATTCTTGAAAAATAAACAAGCAAATTATATATACAATATAGAGAGAACAAAGATATTATTTTTAAGAAATCATTAAAATAAATGACTTCTTTGGAAAATCATTTTTCTTCAAACACTTCATTAAGATGATGGGTTGTGGCGACAAAATACTTATAGAAAGTAATAACAAGATCATTAGTTACCTTTCACACACAATATTTATCATTCGCAAAATAACCTAATCGTGGCGCTTGAGTTAAGGAGGGATAAGTAGAAAAGAGACTATCCTTGTCACAAACCTTAATTATATTTGACCTATAGTTATACACATAATTTCCAAGTAATAAGTGCTCATTATGTCAACAACTTTACATCTATTTCCACTTCGTTATCCCATTTAACTGAAATATGTTCATTTTGAATACTACAACAAAATATAATTACGGCATCAATTTAAAGTGCCTTCCTTTTGATAGTATAATTTAAAAGTTTCTCCTATTATAAAGAATATACTGAGTTGTGAAAAACATTAAGACTTTTCAAAACAGCATCTAAAATATTTTGATTTAATCGTCTTTGTCCTAAAAGTTATCATTTCCATAATGATAAAAAATAATTAAAATCTCGCCAAAAAAAGTAGAAACTTCAGGAATAACAGATGTTTCTAGCCGACTGCTAGGCTTAGCATAAATTTGTACAACTAATGGAAAGCTAAATTGTATAAATAATATAATTGGATTCATTTCATTGAATTGTCAACATCATGTCGAGCAAAAAGTTTTCGAAAGCTTTTACCACTGGATGATTTGCAACATTTATTCATAATCAATAAATGATACACTTAAACTCATACATGAAAAATTCAGTTATAAGAAATTCTAATCATGCAACTCTATGCATTAATTTATTGGTATATAATTATTGAAACCATAAATGATAACCTAGCACTCACAAAATGCGAGTATGAAATTAAATGACTATAACTTTTCTAAATTTACGTTTAATTAATTTCTAATTATTAATTATCCAATAAAAATATTAATATTTTTTAGTGAAAATTTCAATAGACATTCTCTCTGAAATAGTTTCTTCCTATGCAGGTTATAATATGTTGTAATTAAGTCGCGGAAGTTTCTTATAAGAATAAATGCAAAAAAATTTTAATTTATTCATTTATCTCTCATCCAATTTTATTATCTAAAATTATTCTTTAATTAAAAAAATAAATAAAATTACTGATTCGCTAATTAATAAATTCAATTTGCAATTTGTTACTTATAATCAAATACATATTTGAGAAAATAAAATTAAGTTTCTTTAAATTTTTTGTTTTGACTATGGTATGTAAATTGTCCATAATTTTGCTGAAATACATTTAGACTTGACTTTTCAATTGGCTAGCAGCGGACGAGAGTGATATCTATGGAATATCTTCAAAAATAAAATATTCCGAAGGGTTAAAAATAATTGAATTAGTAAATGGAAAAGCAAGAGAATTCTTCTTAGCTTTATATCTATTTTTTTTTTTTTTATAAAGTCGCGTAACTTTTATATGTCTCAAAAGAGGAGAAAAACCATTTTAGAGCATATTTGTTAAACTAATGTAATTTACGATTACTTTTAATCATTTTTATTGAATATCAATTAATCAAGAATCAAAACACTTGATTATATGTAAGCTTACTTTGAGGCGATGCGAAAGATACTTAATTAAAAGATTATCACCATATTTAACACTATATAGAAATTCATATTATTTTCAAGAAAAATCGTTGATTAGTTGCATAGTGCAAAATTCACGGTGTTCGACAGTGCAAATGAGAATAAATAATTCCTAGAAATTTTAAACTAAAGTAAGTGTTTTCTGGGTATGCTTTGATGATAAGTAATGACAAATAAATAAAAAAAAAGAAAATAAGAAGAAAATATAGATTTTACAGAAATAAATATAAATGGACGGCTTGTACTCAGTGAGGGAACATGGTGTTCGAATTTATAACTTCGAAGAAATTCGGTCTTATCGACTTGATAACGGCTTGACATAATTAGTTTACAAAATTGAATTTCTCAAACAAAATGCTTGCTATATTTAATTGCATTTTTTTGTTGTATTCTTGAAAACAATAGAATCAAACAAAATATGACATTTGTTTAAAAAATGGAATACACGTTTGGAAAGCTATTGTTTAATGTATAAGACTCAAAAGAGTTTCTTTGCATAATTATAGAAAAGGTAATGAAATCACATGTCTCTATTAATAGACTAGATTTGAAAATTAAATATATTTGAAAACATTATCATCATGCTGCATCAAAATATCTCCATGTTGATTAGGTACTGCACTGACCTAAACTAATGCTATTAAGTTATTCTCGACAATATTTCTAATATATAAAAGAAAATTCAACATGCTTAGAAAACTTTCTTTATAAGAAAACATTGATAAAAGAACATTAAAAGTTTTGCAGAAAAATTATTTTATATTCATATCTTTCATGTTTAAATAAACCGACATGAATGGACAAATTTATTCTTTTCGTAAAAGTAGAATATTTGCCTAAGAAAATCGCAAAGGGTTCTTAAAAACTTTTTCCTCTAAAAAAATAGGCAACGCAATAAGAACACTAGAAATATTACTGAAAAAAATATTTTTTTTTGTATGTGTGTGTATTTAAATTACTGAGATAACATAACAAATTTCTTCTTTTTAAAAAAGTAGAAACTATTTCAAAATTTGCAGTAGAGTAATTAGATGCGAGAAAAAAGTAAACAATACAAATCAGATTGTTTTTACTTTTAAACCTAATTCTATAATTTTTCCTTTTTTTTTTTTTTTTTTTGCCAAAACTATCCTTACATTTAAATTTGCAAAGCGCTGTACTTTGATCAATAACAGTTCCGGTATAATAGTGATTTTTTTCAGTTTTGTGAATGTTTGAACTTAAAAATAATTTCTTCACTTCTCTTATAAAATAAAATACTATTTCAGAAGAGTTACGACAGCATATAATAAAAATGCACTGATTAAAGCAGCACATAAATATAACAGGCTCAGATATTTAAATAATAAATTAAATTTGGACATAATTGGGTTATTTTTAGAAAAACTACTACAATTTTCAGTTAAATTTATAAAAAAATGCTTTATTTGTGGAAAAAAGATTTACTATATCATGTATAATAATTTATGAGGTCCACTAACTATTATAAAATAATCTTAACGAATTGTTAAAATAATTTTTTCTTGCATGTTGAATAAAATTCTTATTATAAAAATACTTTTATATATTATTATATAGCTGGCATTTATATTGAATTATTATTTTATTTATTTTTTTTTTTTTTTGGTTAAATCGTGCTTTAGGTCCCTTACTTCGCCAACTCGCGAACTTGATGTGCTTTCTCGCGCATGCTCATTAATTACCCTTTTGTTTTAGCCTTTTCATTGGTCGCTAATTGAATTTCACTTTGAAATAGCAGTAGAATTTTCGCCATGACATCGGCAATTTTGAAAACGCGCCAAGTAGGGGACCTAAAGCGCATTTTCACCTTTTTTTTTTAATGGGTAAATGATATCTCTTGGTTTTCGTTGATCACATTTGACCTTGGTATATAAGGCGATCAAGGTTAGACTGCGCTAATAGAGTACCCTTCTGGTAGTGGAGAGTCTCTCTCAAATGTAATTTTTGTTACTTTTAAATAAATGGCCTCGACACAATAAATGCTAAAAGCATGGGTATGTGATTCTAAATATTTAAAAGATATAATAACATTTTAAAGAAAATATCTGGGATCACCCATCTATCTTCCTAACCATGGGCGTCGAGGCATATTAAAAATCACTGGATCATCTTAAAACAGAGCTAATTTTATCCTAAACTGTTTTATTTCTATTTTATCAACGAGAGGGCACATATAAACGATACATTTAACAAAATAAATTTTGCAACGATTTATAGCTTTCTTTTTAAAGAAAGAAATTAGGTTGGAAGAAGAATCTAATACAAAAAAAGAGTTATTAGAAAATCTACTTGACTGCTATGAATATGAGACAAAATAATAAAGGGGGGGGGAAGAATTGCATACATTTGTTTCCTAAGAAAAGGCTTTTGCAATATCCTTTTACATTCATACTCACGAATACGAATGAGAGGAAAGTATATTCAAAGTTCACTCCTTATTTTATTTATTTTTTTTTTTTATCCTTTTCTGTACGAAACAGAACACCTCCCAATCGTGAGTCACGAAAATTTCGCACAAAATTCGCAATTCACGTACAACACACCATCCACCCAGGGCGTAACATGCCAAAACACACCGCGCCCAAAGGAACATCCGCAAACACATGCACACTGTAAAGCCCAGTTCTCACCCAACACCCAAACGAGCCCGTCAAAAGAAAAAAAAAAAAAAACCCAGAAAGTTCCAAAGGGCGCACGATTCTTCCCAGATTTGTATACGCCAGGCAGAAGAAAGAAAACACAAGCAACAGAGGTCGAAGAATGAGTGGGCGAGCCAAAGTTCGAAGGTTAAAACTGGGTTCTACAACCTTAGGGGGAAAAAATGGCAGAAAGAAGAGATGCAGCAACCACCACGGCCTTGGCGAAACTTCCTTCTTGTTGAGGCATAAATCACTGGGATGCTGTGTCTACATGTTATTTCCCTTTTTTTTTTTTAATGTTCTTTTTTTATTGGGTCTGGTTATTCCACGCCGTTATATACGTACGCTTTGTTCTGCTACAGAGATGGGAACGCTCGAAGAGAGTGGAACACATGTTTATCAGACAGAAGTTGATATCCTTCGATGGGGACATTAAGGAAAAAATTTTCCATTCGTCTAACTAAATTACCCATCAGCGGAATTTTTGGCTGACGATTTTAATTCCAGTCTTCTCTCATTTAAATTCAGATAATCGAGCGTCTTCTAAGCATAAAAGCTGAAACCTAATTAAAGTATTTAGGCATTCTGTAAACACAATTCCAGAACTAGGTCAATCTTATGTTTTTACCTCTGTAATCAACAAATATTTACGAAATAGTAATTAAAGTAAACAATTCTTTTTACGTTTATGTGGCCCGCTAGATTAAGGAAGACATTAATCATTTTAAGCGTTTGCTTTTTCATAAATATTCCCTAAAATCAACAACTATCTAATCAGATTGAAATCCATAAAACTAGTAAACACAAATAAAAGTCAGTTGATATGAGCCCTGAAAAATGTATTTATTAAATTTTTTAAGTTTCTATATGTTTGCTTAAGACGAAGATTCTACTGATTGTTAAAGATATATTGCTTTGGTTTTACCAATATATTACAGACATTTTGGCATAGGTCTGGTTTGTTGTCAAGAAAATATTACAGTTAAAACATAAAGATCTTTATATTATTCATTAAAATTATTTATTTCGCATGTAAATAAGGCATAATGTATCCCATGCATTTCCGGTTGATTTGACTTTTGGTTTCAAATTTGAGAAAATACGTGTTAATCAATTAGTAAGTTGAAGTTGTTTGCTACTATATGAACCATAAGTATAAGATATTGGAGTACCTTTTATTTATTTATTCATTTATTAAAAAATCATCAACTGAAGACAATTTTTTAATAAAACTCTTCATAAAACATATTGCAGAATTTCAAAATTAAACAAAAACCATTAATCTAAGCAAAGTGAATTAAAATATATATATATAGGTTAAATATAATAGATAAAAAATAAATTTAAGCAATTAAAGTTTTTTAAATTAAATAATTAAAGGTTCAATCACAAGGAAAATTGCAAATTTCAATTTAATTTTTAAGAGATTTATCTTAATAAATGTATTGAAATATAACGATTTTCTTGGCTAGATTCCAAACATAAAAAAAATGAATCAGATACAGATAATTTTTTTTAGTTAGAAAGAGTGAAAAATTTGTTTATACGTTCATAATTTAGAAGGAAGAAAATCAGCGTTTCAGATTAAAATGTGTAGTGTGGCAGGCATCCTCGTGGTGCATTCTGGGTTACGCTAAATCTGCTACAGCTTTGCCACTTGTTGATGGCCTATCTAGAGAATTATTTATTTCGCATTGGATTAGCTGATTCACCGTTGTGTGTTTTATGTAATAGTTGACGCCAATATCGGAGGAATATTTGGACGAATATGAAGCACTGACAAATTTTTCTTGTAGATTCCAGTGCTATTAGCCAGCAATGAATTTAATGGCCTATGTAACAAGCATTTGACAAATAAAAAAAGCATTAAAAATTCTTATATAATTATTTGCTTATTTCCGAAAATTCTTCTTAGTAAATGATTTGATTCATTTAATAGTGAGAAAACAGAATTTTACTGAAAAACAAAATGTTTATAATTATCCTTTTATAAACGTCTCGACAAATTTAGTTTGGTCGTCTATGCTTGAGTAATTCGTAAATTGGACATAATGAAAATTTATATGTACATAAGAAATACTTTTCGTTTTATATTAAAAATTAAACTAAAATTGTTAATAATCTGAAACGTTATTTCTTTGAGATTCGTTTACATTTCACAGTTTCGAATGTTCAGCAAAAAGTAGGTCAAAACATTAAAATACCATGGAAGTAAATTTTCTTTCATGTAAGTTGGAATAAAAACTAGATATAAACGTTTTAGGAAATATCAAAAAAGAATCGATTTTAAATGAAAAATAAAGTTACATATGACTGACTGCTTGCTTGTCAAAACAAAATACTCCTTTTAAAGTAGTATTTTAACAGATATTTTAAAAAAAATACGTTATAGTAAATATTTTTATTTATTGAGTAATTTATCAATTCAGGCATATTTAATCAATTTTTATCATTTCTAATTGAGTTTCTCTTCTCATAAATACAGCATACCACCATTGTTGTATATCGGTTTAACTTTCTCGTCCAAATATTATGGGCTCAAATACCGGTGAATAGTTACATCTATCATTCGGTTTTGCATTACTTGTTATTGAATCTTTCATGGTATTTCCTTCATCTGATTTTAAACAATTAATAATTTTAATAACATTTCTATGGACGAGGTGAACCGAAATTCAGATAGACAGACAGGAGCTTGATTTCTTAAGGAAATGGAGAAGTAGGCTTGGATATCTTTAAGAAACGGAGAAGTAGATAATAGACTAACTTAGGGAAGACTTTTTGTGACGGACAGGATTAAACAGGACAATCGAACAAATGAATGAGTACATAGAAATAAGATCTTATTTTCCATTTAAAGAATGTCATTTTAATGCCATATAAAATGTACCAATTTACTTATTCCTTGCATCTCATTTCTGGAACGTAATAAAATAAATAAAGATTTATACATAACTATTACCGCTTTAGTTTGTTTATAGCTAGCTATGCTGCCACTTTTTTTTAACATGAAGGCTATCTCGGCGTGGATATACCGATTTAGAACATCCTCCGATCCAACAAGCATCCAAGACTGAGGTGAGATTATCGCTCTGGGACTACATTTTCCACAAGAAGGGTAATTGATCAATAGATTTAGAACCACTACATTACTTGATCTATAGGTACGAACTTGAGTACTTGAGAACTTGAGTACTACTACGAACTTGAGTACTTGATCTGTAGGTACTACTACTAGGAACTTGAGTACTTGATCTATAGGTACTACTACTACGAACTTGATTTATACATATAGAACCACTACAAACATCCGACACAGGTGGGTTTATCTAATTACGGTCATATGAGGGCTAACTTTAATGCAAGACTAATAAATAATGATGCATGATAATTTTTCACTTTCTTATACTAAATAAGTAACGATATTAATATCATACTCATTCATAGTAAGTCAACTTCGAAAACAGAAGAATAATAGGCAAATTATATAATTAGGTTGGGGAAAAAGAAATTCATTATTTTTACGTGAACTTTATGTAACTTCTTTTGGATTCGCTTTGTAAAAAGGTTTAAATGTAGATTTTTAGGTCTTGCGCGTTAACTTCGATCATTTTTGATATTTTATAGACATTTTCGACGATGCTGTATCCACATGCGAGGTGTATCTCTAACATCAAAAATACCCGAACGGAATCGACGAAACAAAAATTGTACGTAACTGGTTGTTACAGTCTTCTATAGGACGATAAACACCTTTCACAATTTTAGCCACCCGGCTATCTCTTTCGCCGTTACAAGAGAAAAACGAAAATATATCGAATTTTCTGTTTGTTGTCTTCCATTTTAAAAACCTTGTACTCGTAACTGAATGAATCAAACAAAAAACCACAAGAGGATATTTTAGTGTCAAATGTCACCTTTCCAACAAGCATAAATCTGAAATTGTTTGATATATACCTGACGAGATATCGATCACTACAGACGTCTACCGAAAAAACAATGGATTACTGTTTCCCCAACCTAATACTTCTTTCAATGGAAAAGGTTTAGTTTGTTAGTCGTTAAATTCACACTTAGCCCACAAGCAGGGCCGTCGAGAGACAATGCCGGGCCCGGGGAAAAACCCAAAAAAAATTTTTAACGTTACCGGGCCCGGTTAACGAAACGTTAACCGGGCCCTCTCATAACTTCGGGCCCGGGGAATCTTACCCCCCTCCCCCCCCCTCTCGTCGGGCCTGCCCACAAGGACTAATTTAACCTCAATGCAAAAAGAATTTCAAGTTGCATATATTATTGGATTCTTTTAAAAATACCATGCAATGTCATTTTTAAGAATTCATTTATTTTTAAATATCATCGCAATAAAGAACAAAATCTGAGATAGGACATTCTCAAAGAAAAAGAGAGGACTAGAATTTTTTCATAAATTTCGTTTTACATTCAGATATTTTCAGATTTCAAAGTGGCTAATGAAATTATCTCTTACCCATTACTACTTTCAAATATAAATATGAAGTTGAAATTTTACGCACGTAACAATTTTTATGTTCAACTAACTTCATATACAGTAGGAAAAGTAGACCACGTGATTGTTAAGAGAATGTAATTTAGTTTCGCTGCTGAGGTACGTTACCATGACAACTCGACTCGGTATGTCGAATAACCAATGAGAAAAGTGAGAAGAATTTCGACTGCTCTGGGTTAAAATGAATTCAGTCCTTTATCCGCCCGCAATATTGTTTTGTCTAGATTTTTCCTGATGCTGCAATTATGAGAATATTAATTACCATTAAATGTTATCACAGTCTATAACGATATTCATAACTTCCAGATAAATACTAAAATGAATGCCGCTTTGACGTATTCTTTGAAATATATTTTAAGTGTCAGCAAAGGATTGAACCGAATCGCTCATCATAAGCAAATATATACATAAACTAGTTTCTGATTATAAAACTTAAACTTTATTAGTTTTACAATATGTATGCAACCATTAAAAATAATGTTTATTGTAAGGTATAAAGTTAAAAATAATAAAAATTAGTGAACAAATAGTGTTCACTAATCATGGATGTCGAAGTTCTGTAAGTGTCACGTGATAAGGAACTATATTTTTAAGGGCATACTAATAAAGCATAAATCAATAAACTGATTAGAAAAGTTTATATTTAATTATTATAATAAAATTAATTTTTTCTTTTAATGAAAATTGTGATATAAATGCGTTTAACTGAACGATACATTTATTTTGTAAAAGACTAAAATATAATGCAAAAAGTTTAATATTAATGCAAGTAATTCAGAAACAAGTAAAAGCTCAAAAGAACCAACTC
This sequence comes from Latrodectus geometricus, assembly GCA_026290005.1. Taxonomy (NCBI): domain Eukaryota; kingdom Metazoa; phylum Arthropoda; class Arachnida; order Araneae; family Theridiidae; genus Latrodectus; species Latrodectus geometricus. The sequence goes on from JAPDSC010109616.1 coordinate 341,609, forward strand.
TTCAACTTGAATATTTTAATACTAGTTTTGAATTGTATTGTTATTATGCAAGAAAATAAAATACAGTGGTTTATGTTTAGCATAATTAATTACATTTTATTTCAAATTATGTAAATAATTTTGAAAGTAACATAATAACAAAAAACTAAAATTTAGAAAAGAAAAAATTTACAATAAAATAAATTATAGCTTTTTAGGAATCCAGTAAATTAAGCAACTTGAACCATAAGATTGATGGTTTCATAAATAAATAAAATTAAAGCACTGATACAAAAATAAATCAACTCAGACATACTGACAACATGCAATTAATATAACACAAAATAATAATTTAATTCATCCTTGAAAAAGTTGAAACTTTGATAATATTCTTTCGTGTACATTGAAAATGAATGATAGCTGACAGATAAAATTCCATAGAAAATTTTGTTTTCTGAACATTTAAGAATAATTCCTTTTACAAACTAAAAAATAATTTTTCATGTAGCAATGACTGATTGTTATAAAACCTTATTCAGTAAAAGACAGAATTTACAATTACAGTTATAATGATAATGAAAAAGAGTGCTAATGGTTTTTCAATAGTTTTTTTTTTTTCTTTTTTTTTTTAAAGTTAATTTTTATAACAAATATTTCTTACTTTGCTTTATAAATAATTTTAAAAGATATTTTCAAATCCTAGACAATAGATCACATGAATATTTACAATAATTACCATTAAAAGAAAATATTAAGAATTTAACGATAAATTGCAAAATTGTAATTTGAAATTAAACAGTATAATTCATATATTTTCTTTTCATGGTGATTATTTTATAATCACAAATAACATAAACCTCACAATTGTGATTTATAGTTAAATAAAAATCCGTGTATTTTCTTCTAATTGTAATTCTATTAATAATACTTGTAATGATTTATAGGACAATAAATAAATAAATGCATGGAGAATTATTATATCATATTTCTTCATTTTTTAATAAAAAAATATGTATTCAATAACTTACAAGTAGAGTGAAAAAACAATTTTTTAAGATCATGGTGTTTTTTTAATTAATTTCTTTAATTAATTTATTTATTTCTTTATAAATTAAAAAATTATAAAGAAAAACAAACATAACAATTACTATCATAAATTAGCATTTTACTTGTTTTCTTCTTAGAGTATTTATTAATGAATATTAAATACTATTTAAAGTATACTGTTTAAAGCAGTATTTATTATTAATGAATATAGCTCTAATATTATTAATAAATAACAAATGGATAAAACATCTTTTATCTTAACTCTTGTTGTTTAAGAATGCTTATCAATACAAAAGAACATTTCATAGCCTGTAATAATATTTATTATTTCATTTAAACACTATGCTTTTTTTATTTGTTAGAAGTGTTAAATATATATAAATAAAGCAAATAACTATTGCTTATATATATATATATAATTCATCAAAATTGCTCTATTTTTTACTATTATAAATTAATGGTACTTTTGTTTTTTAGAGAATTTTATTTGAGAATATTTTAAGAAACCAGATATTAGTTTCATAAATCATGTCTATTTTCATATTATTAAAAAATATTAGTGAAACCAACCTGGTTTTTTTTTAACACCTATTTGCAAAGCAATATCTATTTAAGTTTTGTTTATGAAAATAATACTTTTTTCCACACAGTTCTTAGCAAATGTACTAACTAGCAGTCAAAATATAAATGTTCGCTTAATATGCTAATTAGTTAATTAGCCAATAATTGAATCAGAATAATTGAAGAAACACATATTTAATAATTTATATTTTTAATGTACCACGATTTAAGTTTTTTTTGTAAATTACAATATGTAAAGTAATCCGTACGATTCACTTATTATTAATTTCATCTTCCATCTATACCGAATAACTTTACTCAAAAAATACTTATAGTTGCAAATTACTCATATTGAAATATGAGTTAAATTGTGTTAAGGCAAGTATTTAACGTTTGTTAAAACCTTTAGCTATTTAAAAAAATGTTGAACAAAGAATTACGCAGGTGGTTAGCGCACATTGACGTATGAGTAGTTGATTCAGACAGTAATAAATTTTGTTATAAGCAATTTAATGACAGCCATTTGCTACACTTTTTGATAAGTTCCATGTGAAAGTCAAAATTTTGTAAAATTGTTGGGATTTTTATATTTAATAATGCATACAAGATAGGATCTTAAATCTTTCAAAACAGTCAATTTATTCACAAATTAATTAATATATACGTTTTAAAGTTATAATTAAAGCGAAAAAATTTTAAAATTATAGCACAGCTAATGTATCACTATACTCAAACTGTTTAACATAAACATGAAATGTGGAAACCTTTTCATCAACACTATTTCGTTATGTTCCAAAATGTAGTCGAATTACGTTATGTTTCAAAAGAAAATTTACATAAAAATAGAATTTCACATTCAATTTACAGCACATCGTAATTTCATTTTGGTAAAATTATTTTAAAAACACATCATAATAGTAATAATATGCATTAAATGTGATACCTCATTTTGCTTATTGTAGACAACTTATAAAATTATTTCCATTTTTTTAACATTAATATTAATGAATGAATTTTACTGCATTATAAAAATAGAGAATGGACTAAAACTTTTTATCAGATTTTTCCCTAAAAAGCAAACAAATACAGTTAAGATACGGATTACGAAGCAACCAAAAGACTCTTTTAATCCTTTCGGATGATCTATTAAATTAAATGAAAAATTCATTGCGATTAAAAATATAATAATTAAAATCCCACTTACCAGAGATAGAGATCCGTACGGCGTGTACATGTTGTAAAGCATAAACAAATTCGGGCGGAGTCAAAATTAGAGAATCTGCCTTCGTCAGTATAATAAAAAAACACACACACACACGAAAGTGATTTCAGAAGAGAAAAAAAAAATTGTATCACAGTACGCTTCTACATTGAATCCGACGGTTTCGCAATAGTATAATTACATCACAGAGACGATCATAAAAGGCACAGAGTGAATATTTTACCGTTTCCTGTACAAGCGATCAGCCATCCCATATAACCATTCCTTATATTATTTCTTGTTTTAATTTCACCTCCAGTGGATCCAGTACTTCTTTTGAACTGAAGACGAGGGAGCCTCGCACACTTCCTACCCCTGTGTAAGCGAACAGCCACTACAAAGGGAACGCCGCCCACTCTGGTAGGACAAGCAGAAGAGCTGAGCTAGTGCCCTCTGGCGTCGTAGGCGGTACCAGCGGATCGTCTGCTTATTTCTTCCGCGGTGGAGTTTTTTTTTTGTTTTTTGTTTCTTTACTTTTTTTCGCCCGAATGGGGTCGTTCAAGCATTGCATTTGGTCTCAAAAACAAAAGCAGTCGGCGGTTGGGACACGCAACAAATGATCACGCGTCATTAACTGTCAATATTTTCGAAACAAAGTGAGTGTTCGCTGTGGCGGGCACTGCTCAAGAAATTCTTGCTTGATTGAATTTGACGTGAAATAACAGTATTTAAAATTTACAGTGCATTTTAATCGCTGAATAACGGAAATATGAAATCCTATTCTATGACTTGTAGAAATCTGGCTCTGTTTAGAAATTAATTTCCTTGAGGCGGGTTTTTGTATACATCCAATATTTAATTACAAAAAAGAAAAATTATACCCACCTGCATCAGTATAGATAAATAAACAATATTTGTTGTTTCTATTATATTAGTCAATATTTGTGCACCTCCAAGAAAGTTTGAAGTAAATGTTATAAGGTTAGCAAAACATATGATGCAACTTTATTTTTATTTATTAATAGTTAATGACTATATATTTTCTAAACAAACAAAGTTTGATTGAATTTTAATTTTTAAACATTTTAGTTTTCCTGTTTTGTTCAAACATGCTATTTGTTGAACTTATCTCCAGAATACATAAATTATGATTAAAAATAGTTTAATGTTTATAATAAAATATATTTAATTTCTAACTTTTCTTCTTTTTATTGTTTATAGTAAATATTTTTTATGAAATAGGAATTATTAAGGGAATACTATATTAATAACTTTTAGGATTTATTTTAATAAAATCTTTCTTTGCATAATATTAATAGATAATGGATAACAATGGGTTGTGATATTTATTTGATAAGAGTGGGTTCCGTCAAACTTGTTATTTAAAAGATCAAATTTTACTGAATTGGTAGTTTTAATCATTTGAAATTCTCTTTTTATACTAAAGATTTTAACTATTAATATTTAATTTTTTTTCTCATACTTATACTATGTAAATATAAATAATGGAATATTAATTTAATAAGTGTACTGGTTGTTGAAATTTGCATAACCTCACCGATTCCAATACAGGGTATTTATTATCTATTCAGAAAAAAAAGAAATCTAATAATAGGAAAATTCCTAGTAAGGAAAACTTGAAATACATTTATTATAAAATAAAAATAAATAAATAAAAAAAGAGAGATGGAAAAAATTTATGTAATTTTTATTATTTTTCCTGAACTTCTGTGGTATTCAGAGTAAATTCTGGAGCGTTGTAATCTGGTAAAGAAAAGCGTTTATCCGGAACGTAATGAGTTCGATACCTGGTCTAGACGAAGAGCATTGTGCTGAAAGGGTTTATGCGTGTTAAATAGTTCATAAGATCTAATGTCCCTCCATCAATATGGAACTTTGTTCAGAGATATGTCAGCTGTGGTATCGACTACATCATTTGACCATTATTCACAATTATAAAGGGATTGATAATCCTTATCGGCAGAAATGACTGGCCTGTAAACTAATTTATAATGCCTCGCCATAAACTAACATATTTAACGTTTCTAAAATAGTAATTGGATAAAATTTTGGGTAAAAAAGTGCTTCTATTACTTTTACAGATTCACCCCCCTTCAATGGTAACTTTTCTTGAGAAAAATACTTTTATAGTAGTAAGCTTTAAAATGTGATTTATTTTCAGATATTTTCGAAGTCATTTTTATATTTTCTGCGGGTATACATTTTTTAAAACGATAATTTTGTGTTTCCCCCCTCCGTAAAAACGTACTCAAATAATGTTTCTTAGAGTGAGCATAAAATCCTATGCAGTTTTATTTAAACTATCAAATTATATTATATGCAAATTTTACAAATTATTAAAAAAAAAATTCGAAAAGGGAAATATAAGGAAAGTTCTTTATCCTACAAGAGAAAATTAATTATGTCACTTCAATTTGCATTCAAATTTTATCGTTTGCCCTGTCTACAATGCCAAGTTAATAAAATCAGAGCATCAATAATATGATATTTGAAAGTATCAATATTTTGAATGTAGAAAAATACATCAATAAATCGTTCCAAAGTACAGCAAAATGACTGACTGTTTAGAACACAAATATACGAACTTAATTAATTTTAAGTCTATTGTGTAGATAATTAAAAACTTTATTATGAAAGAATTATGGCGAATTTTAGTTTATTTTGAAGGTGACAGAAATACTTATTGGTGGATGAAATGAAATTACTATCAATGATAAAAGCACTCTTAAATTTTTTTGTAATGTAATTGAATCCCCTTACAGTTCCTAATAGAACAACAAAACATTATCAATGGCCGTAATAATTTGATTAGAAAAAATAATTCAAGCAATTTGAAAAAAATTTAAATAGATAATATAATTTAATAATAATCCATAACTATAGACTTATAAGTCTATAGTTATGGATTCATCTCTGATAATAAGTTTAGCTATCATTCATCTCTGATAATAAATCTAGCAACGATTCATCTCTGATTATAAATCCAGCTTTGATTCATCACTGATAAAGCCGCTATGGTTCATATAGAGATGAGATAAAACCAAACTTTAAATTCCCACGATCTACTTCGAAAACATGATAAAATGTCACAGAGTAGTCCATGAAGGGTTGAAAATGTCTATCAGCAATTAGTTATTGGTATAATCGAGAAAGCATGCTTGAAAATCGATGCCGAATTTGTGTCAGAAAACAAAAATTCTGCTCTCATCTATTGATTTCCGACCAAGAAAACAGTCAAAATCGTAATTCCTGGTTCATTTGTTGACTCTTCTAAATTAAGTATTCATTTCGAATTATTCTCGGACATTTTAATTTCCTATTCATGTTACATGAAAAAACTACCCTTGAAGTAAGCCTTTTTCTACAACTGAAATACCAAAAGGAAATAACTAATGTAAATAGTTTCATTGGAATGGTTAAAAACTTCAGGGTAAAAAACAATCTCTGTTCCTTATCTTCGATGGCTAACTTTTAACACAATCCTAAATTCTTGGACAAGATAGGATCATTTTTACCAGAAAAAATGAATCTATTTTTCATCTTATTAGGTATACCAAATACAACTAATTAAATAGAATGTTTTTAAAACTCAGTAAATTTAAAATACATCTGAAATATATGAAAAGGAAAAATACGTATTTGTAATAATACTTATTATCATATTTGTAATAATTTATTAATACCAAATATGGGTTCAGCCAACTCAAAATGTTACATGAAAGATTTTTTAATGTATACATCACTTAAGAAAATTTCTAAATCATCTATGTCGTTAGGTATATTAGAGATAATTTAAACGTTGTTTAGATATTCTCAATGTATTTAGTTCTATACTATAGGTCTTATATAGTCAAATATCCAAGTGGTCATGAAAAATCAAATACATATCTCCCATGATATCGAGAATTTAAATCGGCTCATTACCATAAAAGTTTCAGCTTAAACTGATTAAATTTTCTTCCCAAAAATCCAATACATCGATCTTTAAAACAAATGCGAAATAAAACAAAATAACCTCCTTACATAAACTCAGACAGGCATCACTGACATATTTTTAATTAAAGAAAATTTAAATTTAGTTTATGACCCGATAAAAAATAGTTAATTAATAAGTTATCCTTCTTATGCTTTGATAGTTATGAATAATGCAAAAAGTTGTAATAGTTAGCAGGTCCTTCTGGTGCTTTTGTAGTTTACGAATTTTTTTTATGTATTTGCATGTTTATACTTATTCTGTAACCTCTAGTTTCACTATGACATTCTATTAATTTTCTAATTATTCTCTGTATATTATTTATCAATATATAATAGCTAATCAATCATGTTTAGTTTTTCTTATATTGTTCTTTTACATATGCCATGCACAGTTTGGTGTCAAATCATCGAAAAAAATAATTCACGCATTGTGCATTTATAATAAATTTATTCTGACAAGATTTTAGTATTTTTTAATTTTTTTTCCTAATTAATAATTCCAATTGTGTACATTTTCTTAAATGAATATTATGTGGAGATTGTATCCTTGGACTAATACTGGAGACAAGTTTACGTACTGTATCATCATCTATACCCGATTTAAAAACTATGATGTCCAGAAGCTATACCTTAACCAGTAGTAATTTATATGAATAAGTGATAATTTAGGTTTTTGGTTCACATAGGCAGAAATGAAATAAATAAAACTATTTAAATCATTTTTGCCGATTTAAACTAACCATAAAGTGGATGTTTTGTTTTGTCTTTTTTTATTTCGCTCTTTCTTCTGTTCTATTGTCAAGATGCTAATGGTTTTAGTAAATGGAAGATAGCTTCTCAAACCGAAGCTTTGGTCTTTACATATGGAATTGGTTTATTAACAAAATGAATTTCAACAATATTTTTCATTTCAATTCTCAAAGAGCACCAGCCACATTCGATCTCATGTTTTTCGCGTACTTGGAACAATAAATGTTTTAAGCCCAAAATGTTCTACAAGGTCTTTTTGAATTCAAATCGAACGAGTCATCAGGCGAAAATGATAGAATGTTTTCAAAACTAATCAGCTATGGTTAAACGGCTTATGCCAACATCCGCTTTACTGGAATTCATTGGAAATCACTTGATACCATGGTTATCTCTGTCTTGGTACAATCACTGCTTTCCAAAAGCCGGAGAAGTAGGCGAGAAAATTGGAATCCGTTCTAGACACAGATGGAAAAATATAGAAATTTCAGGAAATTTCGGAAGCAAAATTTTAAAATTTGAGTTCTAAATATTCATTGAAAGAGAAAACATTTAGAAACGATAAAAAGTGATTTAGTCATGATCTCAACTGTAATCAAACATACAACCACTTTACATTTAAAAAGTAAAATCATTATATATATATGGATTTAGCATCACCTTCTATTAAAGGTACAAAATGCCGTTTTTATGGTACATCATTAAGTATTTTATTTTTCTATTTTGTATCTGTATAATGTAAATATTTAAGTCCTGATATTACTGATTGGCTGCAAATAATCAAACATTGAATTTAAGAATTCTCATCGTAATTTGTTTTTAAATATTTGACATACGCCCCACATTACTAAATCACGTGGTCAACTTCAGAATTATTTTCCTCTTTTGTATTTATAGATACCTGTTATGTATAGAAAACAAAAATTCTTCAAATTCTTCCTTGTCTTAAGGTCTTGCAAAAGTTCTTAGGCACAAATGTATTCCTTATTTTATTGATGTATATATTTCCCAATTATAAATGCATGTATTAATATTGAACTCTGTTCATTACTGTTACCTTTTAAGATAAATTTCAGATCGAATCAATTAACTAAACGAAAAAAATCATTAAAATTTTAGCATCGTAAAGAAATCCAAAGCTAAAATATATTTAAGTAATGAAAAAAACTTCATAAAAATTTTCTTATTCGAAATGTACATAATATCTACTAAGAATTCTTCTTTTCTATAAATAAATATTTCATTCGAAATTACGATTTAGGAAAATTTACTGAACTGTCATTGCGTGATTGAAAGTTGCATTATTCCTGGCGAAAGATTACCATTACAATTTTTTTCAGAGAGATGCAAATAGTTTTGTTCAAGGAACGGTTAAAAGCATTTTGAATTGAGTATTTTCATGTGAATTATTTTTCTTTTAAAATCATTGTATATACCACTATTTCCTATTAGAGATAAATTCTTTTATCATTACGGAAAAAATTCTCAAATATGCTACTTTTATATATATAAAACTTTACTGACACCATAAAAAGGATATTCTAATAACTGAAGGTTATTTTGAGATTTTTGAATAACCGTTAGTATATTGCCTTTCTGGGTGACTTTTCACTGATATTGAGTTTTCATGTAATGTGAAGGAGGAAACCTGGAAACTGTCCAAACACCCAATACGAAAAACATACACTACAAAGCAGTAGTGCAACAATTAGCTCTCCTTATTGACCAGTGGCTGATATCGAACTTGGTACCTTCCACTGTTCAGCTTCTATATTGCAGTGAATCTAATCAACAATGTTGTGAAATCTCATAATAGATGCCCTAACAATTAAAAATTGTTGAAAGACTTTATAATTAGCATCCGCTATGTACCTGCTTTTCAGGACTTTTATTGATAATTACTATAATATATTGACGTATCGTAAGAGTACAATTTCAAGAAGACTCTCAAGCACTCACTTTCTCAGAGATGCATGAAGAAAACAAGCAAAAAAGCGGTATTCATCATTCATTGTTCATTATTGGTGATAGTAGTAAGTATTAAGATAATTATAATAAATATAAACAATGGATATTGTAATTAATACATATAAGCTAAATTTTAATGTGTATGAAAAAATTTTTTATTGATTAACAAAATAATGATTAACAAAAACCAATAATGTCATATTTTTAAAAAAAATCCATGAATCAACTTATATATTTTAAAATATATGAAAATTATCACCGATTATTAATCAAAATTTAGCATATTATCAAATCTTAACAACGCATACTTTCAGTGGAATTAATAAAAAATTTAATGGAAATCAAAAGAAAGTGCTTTTTTTAATTTGAAACTAAAATTTATAAAATACTTCTTGAATTTAAAATATTCTTATATAATTTTCTAACAAAATTCACTTTCTAGTTAACAACCTATTCATGCAATTATAACCAAAAAAAAAAGGTTGTAGGTGTGCGTTATTACTCTGTGTGTGCTCTTTAGAAACATCAATAATAAAATGTAGATCGTTAAAGATATAAAATCAGTATGGAGACAGCCCCTTTTCTCTTACAAACACCATGTGTGTAATTCAATCACGTTGGTTGGGTGTTTTCTTCCAGTAAAAAATAAAATAAAAAAAGCAGGAAATTTAGCGCAAGGGGGAACATTACGGGGTCCTCCTGATTAAGCTTTAACCCTGTCCTGGAGGGGAAACGAGATTTATCGAGAGGTGTGGTTACAACGGGAGTTATTGATAACACAGACAAAAACTCTTTTCTCGGAATTTCTATTCAACCGGCGGACTTTCAATTAAAGTGATGGCAATACTTAAATATTTCAGAAGCATAATCTCTAATTCTGCGATAACTGCCAACTCAGGCGTGAAGGAATTTGTGATTTGGCTTGCTTTATTCTTCGCAGTTTCTTATTTTTTTAAGTATTGTTAATTTTTATGAAAAGACTAATAAATAGCAAATTACGTCCCATGTAGTACTTATAAATCACACGAGATATTTTTTATTCCAAAATTTAAATAAAATTTATTACGTCTCGTGATTACAGTTACAGTTAAGAAAAAAAGTTTTCTTTTCAATATTCATAAATTTATAAGAACCCTTTTTCAACCCATTTTAAAAAATTTCATTTGAATATTTCTTTAATGTTGAAAAATTTTAAAATAATAATCTTATATTGAAAAAGAATTTTATTTGTATGGATAGTTACATGAGCATTTAAATGTGGTAATAATATATATATATATATATATATATATATATATATATATATATATATATATATATATATATATATATAAGGTTGGGGAAAAAGAAATCCATTATTTTTACGTGAACTTTATGTAACTTCTTTTGGATTCACTTTGTAAAAAGGTTTAAAACAGCTTTCATGTAGAACTGCTGACATGCGGTTAACTTCGATCATTTTTGATATTTTATAGACATTTTCGACGATGCTGTATTCACATGCGAGGTGCATCTCTAACATCAAAAATACCCGAACGGAATCGACGAAACAAAAATTGTACGTAATTGGTTGTTACAGTCTTATATAGGACGATAAACACCTTTCACAATTTTAGCCACCCGGCTATCTTTTTCGCCGTTACAAGAGAAAAACGAAAATGTATAGAATTTTCTGTTTGTTGTCTTCCATTTTTAAAACCTTGTACTCGTAACTGAATGAATCAAACAAAAAACCGCAAGAGGATATTTTAGTGTCAAATGTCACCTTTCCAACGAGCATAAATCTGAAATTGTTTGATAGATACCTCACGAGATATCGATCACTACAGACGTCTACCGAAAAAATAATGGATTACTTTTTCCCCAACCTAATATATATATATATATATATATATATATATATATATATACACTAATTACAATAATTGTTAGTTTAAAATGATTCTATATAAATTTATTTCAGAAAAATAAAACATCTAAATCGTCCCTCGTGTCGATTTAAATTAAACATAAAGTGGATGTTTTGTGTTGTCTTTTTTATTTTGCTTTTTCTTCAGTTCCATTGTCAAGATGCTAATGGCTCCAGTCAATGGAAGCATCAAACCGATGCTTTGGATTTTACATACGGAATCGGTTTATTAAAAAATGAGCTTCAACAATATTTTTAATTTCGATTTTAAAAAAGTTCCAGCCACAGAGACGCTCTCGATGTCATGTTTTATCACGTACTTGGAACAATCAATGTTTAACTCCCAAAAGGTTCTTCAAAGTATTTCTGAATTCAAATCGAACGAGTCATCAGGCGAAAATGGTGGAATATTTTCAAAACTAATCAGCTATGGTTAAAGAGACTTGTGTCAAACATGCGCATTGCTGGAATTCATTGGAAGTCGCCTGAAACCATGATTATCTGTCTCGTAACAATCAATGTAGCGCACAATAAAATCTATTGGAATTTTTTATAAAGAGATTGGTTCCAACAATAGAATTTTTAAAATATGAGATACTCTGTACATCAGGTACCCAAGATTTAAATTTGATGTTGTGTACATATGAAGTTTTTCACAAAAATGCATTGATAACGTGACAAAATGATTTTTAAATACTGAGAAATAAAAAAAAAAAACTTTCATAAATCAGTATGAAATATCATTATTTATGATGGACAAAAAATATATACACATATATTTTTAAATAGATACAAACACGTACTATGATTTATTTATTGCTTGCATAAACAATCAAATATTATTATTTAAAGGCTTTACATGCTACATGAAATAAATTTATCTTTACTTAATGATTAATATGTATTTTTTAATAGCGGTATCGAGAGAGACAAATCTCCAATAATATATAAAATAACCCATCCCACTAAGATATTGGCCAACATTTTCTTTCCAACTGCTCCCTGAAGAGTTCATCCCACTGACAAATTGACTTATTTTGGATGGGTGGACAAAGTTGTATATTCAACATGATTGGTGAAAACGATTATTTGTTTTACTCACAGACCAATTATAAATAAAATAAAGTGACGTACACAAGATCTCGACTGTAACGAAAGAAATAACCAATTTATGGTTACAAATATTCTATACACATAAATTCGTGTGTATTTCTTTAAATTTGGATGCTTAAACAAATATCATTGATTATATGACGATATTTAATCATAAACTAACACAAAATTGTTTTTTAGATTAAATAGATAGTTGAGTACATAATGCTTAAAAATCTTTAGAATTATTATAAATGTGACTTTTATCTGAAGCAAAACCTACTTAAATTTGGATTGCTAAATCTTGCAAATTAGGCTAACGAATTATATTTGGATAGACTTCGATAACTAAAAAAAAAATTAGGTAAAGCTTCAATAAACTGAAAATTTAACTTTAAGTCAAAATTCAATATATAGTGAGTTATATTCCAAAAATTATGTCGTTTTTAAGGTTAAATGCAGGTAATATTTATCTTTCCATTACAACTGCTGTCAATACAGATTAGACATACATTTTTAAACTTTTACTAAATTTTTAAACGAAAAAAAATTTTTGAAATACTCAGATAATTATAACCAGTTTCAATTTAAAGAAAGGAAATAATATTCTACTTTTAAAAAAAATTATATTAAATGCTCATTTTTAATTATTGTATATCATTACATTTAATTGACATATTTATGGACGTATTTAATATCTAATTTATAGTAAAATTCCGGTCACTTGTTTTAAAAATTATTTCTGATATATAATATATAAATTTGAAACATGATGTTTTAAATGTTAGGTGAAAATGCGCTTTAGGTCACCTACTTGGCGAGTTTTCAAAATCACACATGCCATGGCGAAAGTTCAACTGCTATTTCAAAGTGAAACTTAATTAGTGACCAATAAAAAGGCTAAAACTCAAGAGTAACCAATGAGCATGAGCGAAAAAGCGCATCAAATTCGCGAGTTGGCGAAGTAGGGGACCTAAAGCGCAAATTAACCAAATGTTATAATCTGCATTACATTTGTTTATCATGTGCATTATATTTGTATATCAATTTTTATCGAGTGAAGAGCTGTTAAATCATTCAATCACCAAGCAATTTTGAGACATTGTCAACTAACGAAGACGATACATGAGCTGGCACCGCTCTCTCTACGCTATTTATCAATATGATGGATTATCGTTGGTCAGATATAGATCCCCAGTTACAATAAAAGCCAACGCAACCTCACTATTTTTTTTAAAAAACTAGTCTTTGATTTCTTAATAAATGTTATTAATTAAGCCAACAATAGTGAAACACATTGTATCTAAGACAAAAGCCGCCTACCCTATCTAGTGGTTAGCATGCCTGACTGCGGATAGGGAGGTCTGGGTTCGATTCCCGGTTCGGGCATGGATGTACTTTCTCTTTCTCCTGTCTTTGTCCTTTCCTTGTATGAGTAGTTGCCAACTATATAAACGGATTCCTAAAGCATGTGTGTTTATTTGTATAAAAAAATCCTCTCCAGTTATCTTCTTCGATGGGAGCTACAAGCATACTAACATAGAGCTCCAAAAATGTCCGTCCTAACCTAAGACAAATGTATCTCGAGTTGAAAATAGTCTAAAACAAATAAAAAGTAGAATATTTAATCTAAGTTATTAAAATAAAACTTGTAATGAAACATCGTATAAAGGAGTTTACCTTTTATTTACAGTAAAAGTTTCTGATCAAAAACTTAGATTCAAACTCAAAAGGCGTAATTTAGAATATCTGAGCTTCTTTATATCAGAAAATTAAATTTACAAACATGAAATGTGGGTTCATTCCCCATTTTTAGTGACTACAAATAACCTTTCTAAGGTATTTAAAACATGCAACAGTGTGGGAGGTAAACAGACCCACCTACCTGAGGTCACACCTATTTAGGGAGACGTCAATTTTACACAATTGCGTAGGCGGGGATAAATCCAATTTGAAAGAGATTTTTAGCGACATAAAAATCACAAATATACAGAGAGCAATGAGAATCGATCCATAAATTAAACTAAAATTACGGTTGTTCGAATTTCAAGGATTAGTTCATTAGTAACAACAAATGGAATGGAATTTTTAAATTTTCAACCCCATTAAAAATTTTTAATTATTATGGTGATAACGCAAGAAAAAAAATAATAAAAATATTATTAATTTTGCTCATTTTATTAGAAGCCATATTAATTACATAAAAATTATCATTCCATCTTAATGTAAATTTAGATTTCAGTTTTTCAAATATTAACTTACGAGATGTGTTCAATGCAATTAAATTGTAATTAACCGAAATTTCCGCAAGAAACACAGCGACGTTTGTTTTTTTTAGTAGTGTTGTGTTTCTACAAATAAGCGCCAAAAAAAATTATTTTACTGTAGTTTCTAAATTGGATTCAAAAGTTAGTGAAAAAAAGATCGCCAATAATATCATCAGCATTCACAAAAAGGATGAAGTTGTTTCCTCAATTAAAGAAGTTGTACAGTAAAAAGATGAATACGATGACCTGATAAGCTTAAATTACTCAGATTTTAAATTATACCAGTATTACGTATGAAGACTTCATTATTCAGTATTACGCTTGTGGATTCACATTATTTAATGAATAAATATAAATATGCTCTTAAAAATTTAATATTTTTAGCATGTCTTGCGTATAAATTGTTTTTAAAATTATGATTTCATTTCAAGGATTTCTTTTTAATAGATGCGTCTGGGGTCAGTAAGACAGGGGTCAAGCGGGAACAACCCAATCCGAATTAAGCGAAAATTAAGAAACGCACAATTACTTTAATGCTCAGAAAATAATTATTTTTATTCTAAATAGATGAGAATATCTCTTCGTTTAAAGAGGAATTAATTTTATAAATGCATATTATGCTCGGAATTTGCTGTGTTTCGAAACGCTCCTACATTACATTCGACCTTGAAGAAAAATAGTTTTATTTATTATTATTATTACTTTTTTTTTATTTCGGAATTATTTTGGTTGGTTGGCTTGCTGCTCAACAGTCACTTTTTGCTCATGAGGACTAATTAGACAGGAATCTACAGTTTAAATTGGATTCCGAACCGAAACAAATATCCATACCCAAGGTGAGATTCGAACCCACGAACAGTTGCACCGAACAGATTCAACAGTTCATGGGTTCGCTTCTTCAGACAGATCTTGGTTTCCCTTCTTTAGACATTTCTGCAGTGTAATATTTTTCTTTTTTTGGGGGGGGGGGGGGGGGAAAAAATAAATTATATATATATATATATATATACTCTATCTAAATTGTTTACACTTTTTCCTATGCGTTGCCGATCAGAAATGTATTAGAATGAGATGGAAGATCACAGAGTTAACCACTCGACTGCCAGCTTCAAAAAGATAATATTTTAATTATTAATTTTCTTTCTTTATTTCGTTAAATGTGTTATATATTTGTACTGACGAGGTAAAGAGTACTAAGCTATAAAAACAAAACTTTCCATTAGTCCACAAATTGAGTCCAAATTATACCTTTTAACAAAAAACCAGTATATATCGCGATATTTTTTCGCTATCTATCTTAATTATTATTAAGAAATGGTTTATATAAATGATATATACAATATAAAATATTGAGAAAAATGCCGCTAAAAAATATCGATTTTAAAAATAACGCACATAGTATCCTTTAACTCCCATACAGAGCTGAGGTGGCATGGTTGGTTAGGGCGTCGTTTTTATTACCGGAAGGTAGTGAGTTCGAATCCTGGCTTATCCGAAGATCCGTCGTGTTCACCAATGGCGACTGCGGCACGTAAAATATGTCGTGATTGCATTTTTTAGAAGATGTATTGTGTTTATGTTTTTAAACAATTCTATTTGAATGTAATTCTTTATATTCATTTACTTCCTTACTGTTACTTTATTTTTAATCATAGGTATTTCATATTTTTATTTTAGATTTTTCACCTTTATAAATAACGCAAACAACTTAATAATGGCTTTAACATACATATCGATAATATTGTAAAAATAGATATTGAAAAAGGATTTTCCACTTTATTGCTGAATTTTTATATTTCATCAAAGATCTGTTGTTGTTACTTATAACACTTGGTGGAGCCAAGCCCGCCCGTCTGAGACTGGGCGAATGAAGTCAGAAAGTGCTACTTCCGTTTTTTTAACAGAGCACCCTCTCAAAAAGATGGAAGTACGACTTGGCTCATAGAGGGCTGCACCTTTGTCTTCGAATTTAGAGATAGGAAGACCAAAAATCCTGGCTCCTACCAACCCCAGAAGAATTAATTTGGAATGGGAACATGGAGGACATGTCAACCACGATACATTTTACGTGTCCCAGTCGCCATTAGTGAACACGACGTAGTCAATGGGGTATCGAGCACACAACTTTGCGATTGCGAGACTGATGCCCTAACCAACTAGGCTACCACGACCCTCATTAAAGATGTACTACGGAACTATCGGTATATTTCTGTGGATACATTTTTATTCATATCTAGAAACATAGCCTATAAATTTTCAGCCCTAGTTATGGTTTGGAAAAAAAAAAAAAAGAAAAAAAAAGCTGGTTTATGAAAAAAAAAAAAGAGATTATCTTTGCTAATTGCAGCAATTCATGTCTATATTTATGTCTATAAAAGAATTTAATATTAATAATTCGTTAAACAGTATTTTTATAAGTACTCGAATGTTGTTTAAATGGCAATCTACTGAATGTTATATCATTTTTCAAAGGATAATAAATCAACATATTCATTAAGGCGTTCATTAATTAATAATTCATTAATTAATGTTTGTAGTAATGCTGAAACGCTTATAATAGTAATTATATGTTTGTCTTCGTGTGTTCTTTGAGAAAAACTGGAAGTAGAAATTTTATTCTTTAAGGAACAAAGTACGAGAATTGAAAATTCTAAGCACTTTTCACGAGCTCCAAATGGTAAGGTTAGAGATGTTTCGCTGCATTCCTAAGGTCTTTGGTGTCAAGAGTAAACTTGTATTTCAACCTGGGGCGAAAGATTTTTATTCTAATTATTTACCTTACAGTTTGAGACGAGAACATATCTCTACATATCTACGACATTGAAAGAACAAAGTTGAATATTAATGCAGTACATTAATTTTAAAATAATACAACTTAGCATTTTTTTTAAATGCAACAATTCTTAATGGAACAAAATTTTAAGAAATATGTGGTATAAAAAATATCATATTGAAGAAAACTCAATGCAACATTTTTTTAAAAGCAAACAATGAGAAAAGTGAAAGAAAGTAGCAATATATGGCTGAAATTTGTTAAGGGAAAAATGGAATTCTGATAACAAATATCGAAAATCTAATGAAAATGGCAAAATTCTATGTTCATCCTCAGAGTTAAAATTCTGAAGTGAAGTCTGAACGGAAGAATAGAATTCTGACAAAAAATACTGAAAATCTAAAGAAAATGGCAAAATTCTATTTTCATTTCATAGAAATAAAATTCTGAATTGAAGTATGAATTGAGCAATAGAATACTGACAACAAATACCGAAAGTGTAATGAAAAATGTCAAAATTCTATTTTCGTTCACATTAAAATTCTGAACTGAAGTCTGAAAGGAAAAATAGATTTCTGATAACAAATACCGAAAGTCTAAGAAAAAATAGCAAAATTCCATTTTCATTCATAGAATTAAAATTCTGAACAGAAGTGTGAACGGAAAAATAAGAATTCTGACAATAAATACCGAAAATCTAATGAAAATGGCAAAATTCTATTTTCCTTTATAGAATTAAAATTCTGAATGGAACAATAGAACTCTGACAACAAATACCGAAAGTTTAATGAAAATGACAAAATTCTTTTTACATTAACAGAATTAAAATTCTGAATGGAAAAATAGAATTCTGACAACAAATACCGAAAATCTAATGAAAATGGCAAAATTCTATTTTCATTCATGGAATTAAAATTCTGAACTGAAGTCTGAATGGAAAAATAGAATTCGATCAAGTACCAAAAATCTAATGAAAATGGCAAAATTCTATTTTCATTCACATAAAAAATCTGAATGGAAAAATAGAATTCTGACAACAAATACCGAAAATCATATATGAAAATGGCAAAATTATATTTTCATTCACAGAGTTAAAATTAAAGACATTCCACTCCACACGATTCTCAGTTTCACCGATATTTCCATCTGAAATGTGACGTCAAAGTGGGATCATCTTTTGCAAAGTCTGAAGTAAAGAGCTTTCACGGAAAGCGATCTAATCTAACAGAAAAAAGCAGATAAGAGTATTTTCCTTCGACCATAGCCTATTTATTGTTTACTGTGCACGAGAAATAAAATTGATAGGACCCTGTTCGCTTCTGAGAACACATATCCCAGCAGGGAACCGGACGCTGAACGACCAGATGACTCTTCGGTATCACCAAAGGGCAGCAGAAAAAAGATCCGGTGTCAAACAGAATTTATGACGCCCTTGGTATCTCATATTCTTCTACATTTTCTGAATGATTACGAAAGTTTTTCTTTAAAAGGTCACGTGGCGGGCAGTTCTTCATTCCTCCTCCTACAACTGATACGTGCAGTAAGTTACAACGGGTTGCGGGGAAATACAAGCTTTCCTTTTGCGGCATCAATAACGTATTTTGTTTCCAGTAACTGGTAATATGAGCGAGGAACTAATATATCTTGATAACAACGATGATTTATCCACGATTCATATAAAGTATTTTAAAATATTAATTATAAATGTTAAAAACATGTTATTTATACCAATATGGTATTGTTATTTTATAGTATTCATTTTTAATAATCGATTGTAAACATTAACAAGTACATTAAATAATTCTCGTCTGATATCGTATCGACAAATATGGAAATATTATTGGAGAATCAACAACAGTATTGGCATTAATTGGTAACTAATAATTTGTAATAGTAATAGGTTATGACTGTAGTTTATAAATTTAACCATTTAAAAGCGATTTGCTGCCACCCACCCTATCTAATGGTCAGCATGCTTGACTGCGGATGGAGAAGTCCTGGATTCGAATCCCGGTTCGGGCATAGAGAGATGCACTCTCTCTCTCCTGTCTTTGTCACTTAAATGGTTTGTTAATGGTTGCCTACCCTTTAAGCGGGTACTTATCGCATGTGTGAACTGAGGAAGTCAAACTCACCACCAAAATTATGGTTCAGTTGGAAAAAATAAAGCAGCGCACCCCATACTGCCAGCCTAGCTGGCACAAGACAGCAACAGCTAAAGTGATTTGCTTAATTGATTTTAGAGTACTCACCGAGACTTATTTGCATGACTACGCTGATAAGAAGGTTATTTTTAGGTTTCAACCATTATTAAACAACGGAAAACGTCTGATAAGTTTTTGCTTTCGGCATCCATCTCTGCCAGGGTGGATGCTTGGAAGTTTTCCAAGTTTCCAAGTTTCCTATGTGATAAGTAAATACTGTCAATGAACAGCTCTTCAGAAAACTAAGGACATGGCGGATGTTTAGATGCCTTACAACGGGTGGTTGCTATGTGATGTCAAAATATACAAATAAAGCTCTCTGTGAGCCCCCCCCCCCCTGGTCTAGGGGTCAGCGTGCTTGACTGCGTATAGGGGGGTCTTGGGTTCAAATCCCGGTTCGGACATGGATGTACTTTCTCTTTCTCTCCCGCCTTTGTCCTTTCTTTGTATGAATGGTTGCCTACCCTATAAACGGATACCAATGACATGAATGTACTAAGGAAGTCGGATTCCACGCCAAATTATGGTTTAGTTGGAAAAATGGATGCACCCATATTGCCAACCTGACTAGTACTCGACCAAACAAAAAAAGCTCTCTATGTCCTCGTGGTACAACTGCTCAACTCGGAGTAAAACAAGTTGAGTTCGAGACTAGCTATTATTATATTATCATTAACTTCAATTAAAAATATTAGGATATCGTACCAAATTAGTAATGCTTAGTTAGTTGGTGGAGTTTTATGGCGCAAGGTCCAAAAAGGACAAGCTGCGCCTAAGTAATCCTTAATATATATATATAATGTATGTATAAATGTATGTAGTTATTAAGTGGATTAGTCAATAATTATTTATCTAACTATCTATCTTTGATATTGGCAGAAGTATTGTTTTGTTACTTAGGTCAGAATCAAGATTTATTTGCAATTGCTAAGGGGAAATGCAGTTTAAACATGATTTTTTTTAAGTGAACTTAAGATAGATGTTATCCCTACTCAACAATGCGATAGGTTGCTTAGATAGACAAATGGTCGGTACTCTTTATTGTGGTTGGTTATATACGCAATGTTTGCATATTAACAGTTTATAGGTTCGAATCCGATTTCTGAAAGAGAAGTTTACGTAATTCGGAATTGATTTTAAATTGGTTCTGGTGTCCAAGCTGTCGTGTCTAAATCAATAACCGTTGAGCGACAAACTAAAGAATACTGCGGATATTTTTTTTGACTGTAATGTCACTATTAAATGCATACATTTTTACAAAATGATAAAAGAAATCTTACGCGATAAAAACAGCACCAAATGGAAGAGAAAAAAGTGTAAAAATTTCTTTTCAGGGGAATTTCGCCAAATTGAAATCATAGTCAATCGACACATGGTTAAATTTCAGAAAAACCTGGGGTCGGTTCATATGTTCAAACCTCTCCACTTGCACTATATATCTCGAAATAATTTTTTAAAATAACATTGGTATCCCTAAAACCATTTTAAGCCGTAGTACTCTGATGAATTACCTTTTGTGTGCAAAAGTGGAAATGAACCATCAAATCAATTGTTCAACCTATTTAGTAATTCATCATTAGATTTGTGTTTACTTCTCAGTTTTAGTTTATAGTTTTTTTTACTAAGATTTAATTTACTAAAATTTCAAAAAAAAAAGTTTTTTTTTTAAATATTTCTACAAATGGCTAACTATAAGCAGTAATTCTTAAAATGTTTAGTTTATATAGCAGTTTAAAGTACACAGTAATTACCAATTTAATTTGAAGTTCATTGAATTTATATACATATATATATATATATATATATATATAGTAGGTTGGGGAAAAAGAAATCCATTATTTTTATGTGAACTTTATGTAACTTCTTTTGGATTCACTTTGTAAAAAGGTTTAAATCAGCTTTCATGCAGATTTTTAGGTCTTGCGCGTTACGACTGCTGACATGCGGTTCACTTCGATCATTTTTGATATTTTGTAGACATTTTCGACGATGCTGTATCCACATGCGAGGTGCATCTCTAACATCAAAAATACCCGAACGGAATCGATGAAACAAAAATTGTACGTAACTGGTTGTTACAGTCTTATATAGGACGATAAACACCTTTCACAATTTTAGCCACCCGGCTATCTTTTTCGCCGTTACAAGGGAAAAACAAAATGTATCGAATTTTCTGTTTGTTATCTTCCATTTTTAAAACCTTGTTCTCGTAACTGAATGAATCAAACAAAAAACCGCAAGAGGATATTTTAGTGTCAAATGTCAGCTTTCCAACGAGCATAAATCTGAAATTGTTTGATAGATACCTCACGAGATAACGATCACTACATACGTCTACCAAAAAAATAATGGATAACTTTTTCCCCAAACTAATATATAAGACTGCCATAAATACAAATCTTATAAAATATAGCACAAATAAAGTAATTTAATAAATCTCTCTGAAAAAAAAAATGTTGGTAAATTTTATTTTAATTTGCGATTTTAAAGTATTTATGTATAATATATTCAACAATTAATATATCATTTTGGAATTAAAATGGGTGGAAACCTGTCAAAAGTGTTAATTAAATTTTCGCAATTTTGTACATTTTAATTCAATTTAATTTGTAAATGAAATGTTCTTAGTTGGAATTTTTCTAGGAGTATTAAGTAGCACTGCTTTGAATATTGCTTGTAAAAGTAATACACCCACTAAAAGACTACAGTGACTAACGAATAAAGTGAAATTTTAATGACCGAATATCTTCTAATTTTACTGAGTTGACATTAAAAACATTAACTGTAATTTTCATAAAACTGTGCATTAACAACACTATTTCAAAATAAATAATAAAATTTTTAAAATTGCTTAAAAAATTTTCTTATTTCTGTAATAAATAGTCACATTTCTATTTAAATTAAGCGAAAACCAACACTAAAAAATAAGAAGTAATCGCAAGCCATCAAGATATCACGTGTTTACATTTTCAAATGAACTTCGTTTTGCTTATGTTTACTTCCAACAGGTGGCGTATTAAACTGCGAGTTACTTAATGGTCATTTTAAGCGGTAGTACGATAAAATAAAGTTGCAACACACACACATTTAGTTATCAATATAAAATACCCATTAAGCAAGCCTGTGCCGTTTTATCAAGGCAAAAACTCACAAAAGCAATATTTTCTATATTATTTACCAGCGCGATTAAAAAACACAATAAAGCTTTAAACTTCATTTCGATAAGAGTGTTTTATTTTTATTATTTTTCAAAGATAACTTTGTCACCGTTTCATGATGTAACCATTTTTTTTGTCAGATTACAATTCTATCATCAGTTTGCTCGAGTAACTTTTTATAATCTCTTTCCACTCCTCCCTCCACAAAAAAGAAAGTGTTTTTTATTTAAAATTATGACAAAAAAAAAGGTTCACTCAGTTAGTTACAAAAATTCTTGTTAAATGTTCGGCCAATCGTACTGTTATCGGTTAAATGCAATATCATCTTTAATGGTGAATCTCAATTCAATATAAGACATGACAATATATGGATATGACAATAGAATATATTCAACTGTCATATCTATTCTTATATTGAATTATAGCTTGGAGAAGAAGTGATCATTTTTTATACCCAACAACAATGTGATGAGCCATTTTCTTTGATAGTCGACAGCTATAAGTGAATTTAATGGTGATAATAACGAAGAGTCTGTACTATTGTAGATCATAACAACCCAACCACATTTTCTATTTTTCTGCTTTCAATAAGATAATGCCCTTTCATACATTGTTTCATTGTCAGTTAGTTAGTATTAATCTGATGATGTGGAGTATCTCAGGTATCGACTTCATTACTTGGCAATGAATCAAATTTATAAACTGTTTGGAGTGTCAACATTTACCATGATAACCAACTGCTATAAATTGCTAACCCATATCAGGAATTTGTTTCTTATGCGAATAATGGACATTGGCTGATAGGCTGGTACAGCTTCTAAAGGGGCCTAGGTGGTAGGGCCTAAGTCGCAAGGTAGTAAGTTCGTATTCCAGCTTAACCAAAGATCCACCGTTTTCACTAAAGACACCTAAAGCACGTTAAATAGGTCGTGATCGCAATGTCCTCCAAGTGAAATGTGATACCTCTGGGGGTAACAGATCAAGTATTAGGGTGTCTTCTGCTTGATCCTTGCTTCTAAATTATGAAGACTCCCACCCGACTGCTTTTACTAACTGGTAGAGCCCAATTCAAGGCTAGGTACAAGGAAGTTTTTGGTACAACAACAGTTCCTTTAACTATATAGCTAAGCCACTTGTGATATTGATCTAATTACTAGAAGATATGCAGCATGCCTAACTTCAGAAATGGAAAAGCCCGATGAAAAGGCTCGGTTCATAAAAAAAAATAAACAAAATCATGTAATGTTATAACTGTGCTATAATTGTATCACATGAGGCAGAAACACTTCCTTAAATAATTTTTTTTTCGTTCTCAGTTTTTATATCTTGAAACGGTAATGCTGACTGGTCAAGCTGACGCCAATTACGTTGTCTTTTTTCTAGGAAAAAGCCCGCTGTATTTAGATTTTCTACCATTTCTCTAGTTAAAGACTACTGTAACGAATCTATTGAAGCTTTCTAAGCAATCAATTCACAGTAACTGATCATGTGTTAATTTCCTTTCTACTGTTCCCTGTGAAAAAGCAGAATCTTAAATGAACGTACTATTAAATGGGTTAATGTGTTAATCAAACAAATTAATAAGTTATTATAATCGTTTTTTTATGTATTACTTTTTTAATTATTTTTTTAACCTACGCCAGACTTTGGCATGACTGTCATTAGTCTGAGATGGGCAACCCAATAGAGTTCTGACAGACAAAAAAAGTGAGAAAATTTTTTAACAGAGTTGACTAAGTCCAAAACACTACGTCATACTATGACTAGCTACGTCACTAAATCCTGAACAAGTAATCAAGTGATCTCCAGACATGTCAAAGACACTGCATAGTGGGCAAATCGGGGGTGTCTGCCAAATCAAATCTGTGTAAATATTTTAAAAGGTAGTCATGTTCTAACTCTAAAGTAGGCGACACAAGGCAGGTCACGAGGGGCGGGATTTTCCATCAAGTCACTCTAACCCCTCCACCAAATCCCTAAAAATCCATCTAAGATGGATTTTAAATCTAACATCGATGATTCTTTAAACACTGCTATTATAATCGTAGATTTTATTAAAAAACACCGTGCATTCAATACGCTCGAATTATTAAGGAATGAAATATTTTCAATGAGAATGTTTTCCTCTATAATAAGTTACTATCTATTAATTATAAGTAAACTGAAACTTATACCTTACTTTGCCAATTAAATAACATTCATTTGATTTTTATAAAAAGAAAATAATGTAATGTCTAGGAAGTTAATGATACTTATATTAGGTTGAGGAAAAAGAAATCCATTATTTTTACGTGAACTTTTTGTAACTTCTTTCAGATTCGCTTTGTAAAAAGGTTTAAAACAGTTTTCATGTAGATTTTTATGTCTCGTGCGAAGCTACGACTGCTGACATGGTGTCAAGTATGATAATTTTTGATATTTTATAGACATTCTCGACGATGCTGTATCCACATGCGAGGTGCATCTCTAACATCAAAAATACCCGAACGGAATCGATGAAACCAAAATTGTACGTAACTGGTTGTTACAGTCTTATATAGGACGATAAACACCTTTCACAATTTTAGCCACCCGGCTATCTTTTTCGCCGTTACAAGAGAAAAACGAAAATGTATCGAATTTTCTGTTTGTTGTCTTTTATTTTTAAAACCTTGTACTCGTAACTGAATCAATCAAACAAAAAACCGCAAGAGAATATTTTAGTGTCCAATGTCACCTTTCCAACGAGCATAAATTTGAAATTGTTTGATAGATACCTCACGAGACAGCGATCACTACAGACGCCTACCGAAAAAATAATGGATAACTTTTTCCCCAACCTAATATTAAAATTTCTAAGAAAGTATACAATAAAAAATTGAAAGCTGTTAAGATCTAGATTTTACATATTTAAAAATTGAAAACTTTGTAATAGTAAAGAAATCGTTGAACAATGTTATAAATAATAAAGCGTCTTAAAAATTATTTAAAAACACGAATAAACTTTTTTGGTGCTCGATAATCATTGAATGCCTTTACCTAAAATGTATAAAATTTGCCTCTATATCTTTTAAATAGATATTTTCCATGACGCCATTTTTTCCAATCTATGTTTTGACTACAGCGAAGATAATCCGGGGTAGTCCCGCCCAATGCTGGACATCTGCCTACTTCAACAAAAATAAGCAACGCCATGACACGCAATATTTATATTTTTAATACCTTTTCCTTCAAATATGAAGTATTTTTACCATAAATGAATTAAATACTTTAAATCAGTTAACTTACCTATAATACACTGTGTAAAATAGCTTATGATAATAATTCGGAATGCACAATATAAAAAAATATATGATATATACTACAAAAGCAACAGTTCGTTTATTAAAGAATTAATTACATAATAATAAGGATACTTTTAATGAGAAATTCGATTTTGAGGTTTTTATATAATTTAAAGACTCACTGTTTTAGATTATATAAAAATTTAAAAAAAACATTTATAAAAATTTTAGCTATGCATTTGTTAAATTGTTTCCAGATAAAACAATATTTCCTTTATTCTTTCAATTTGTTTTATTTCACCTGAAGCAAATACGGGTGACAGTGTAGGGCGAAAATTGATTGGTTTTTCACTTGAGCAGTAACACGTTTGTGAAATAAATAAAATAAAAAACGTATGGAAACAAAAATGCTGTATTTTTTCAATGTCAGTATAAACTATATGAACAAATATATTTGGTCGAAAAAACTAACAATCTACTCTCATATCGTCTTCAACATTCAACAGTCTCGATTTTTTTTAAATGTTGGTTTATACTGAAAATCTGAATTCACACAAATAAGATATAGAAAATTGTGATTTTAGATAAAAAGAACACACTTGAAATTTCTTCATGTGGGACAAATATTTCACTTTAGGAAAGGTCACAGTCATCGAAAATAAAAACAGTTTTTAACTGCAAAAAATATAGTACTTAACTGTAAAAACAAGTTTTTTTATATAGTGTACTTTGATTTAAACAAAATTTACTCGTAATAAAAATATTATAATTTTTACTTTATATGTTTCTAAAATTTGGCGGCACATTGTAAGAATTAAGTGGCACACAAAAATATTGGGGTTCAGCTGGGGGAGAATCACTCCTTTAGCTGATATAAAAATTAAAAAGAAATTATTTATAAAAAATATATATTTCCTTTATGATTTCAATTTGTTTTACCACAATTGAATCAAATACGGATGTTAGAATAGTGCAAAAACTGAAAATATTTTCTTGAGCAATAGCACGTTTGTGAAATAAATAAAACGAAAAAAATGTGAAAACATGAAGATGCTGTATTTTTTCGATATCATTGAAAATTATATGAACAAATATCAAAATAACAATAAATTAATTTAAGGATTTATTCTGATTTACAAGTAAATCCATTCAATTAAAATGTATTCGTCATTAGCTTGTAAAAATATATATTTCACTCCTCTTACAATTCCAATTAAATTTTATGAAAAAATTGAATTTTTGAATAACATCTGCTCTTTATTTTATAAAATTTTTCTCCAGAGCGAAATCAAAAAATAAATTAAACATAGTCACTTTATGTATAAAATCATATAAATAACAAAATAAACAAAGGTTAATAAGTTATACTAAAATGATTCACTAATGTGGTAAATTGCAAATATCATTTTAAGAAATGTATATTTAAAATTATATATAAAACCATGAGTTTCTTATTAATATTTTATGTAAGTTTTTAATTAAATAATATTTAAATAAATAACTTGACATTATTAAAAAACAAATCACTTATTTTATTAAATAAGGCAAATAATGTATTTATCAAAAGAAAACTTATAAAAAAATAAATAAAAACATTTAAATCGTCCTTGTTGATTTAAAGTAACCATAAAGTGGATGTTATGATTTAATTATTGCTTGCATAAACAGTAAAATATTAATATTTAATGTGCTTTACATGCTAGATAAAAGAAATTTATCTTTACTTAATGATTAATGAGTATTTATTTTTTAATAGCGGTATCAAGAGAGACAAATCTCTTGAATGTATAAAATAACCAATCTTACTAAGATATTGGCCAACATTTCCTTTCCAACTGAAGAGCACATCCCATTGACAAATTGACTTGTTTTTGATGGGTGGGAAAAATTGTACATTCAACATTATTGGTGAAAACGATTATTTGTTTAACTCACAGACCAATTAAAATAAAGTGACGTACCCATGATCTCAACTGTAACGAAAGAAACAACCACTTTATGGTTATTTTTTTTTTAAAAAAAGTGATTCACACGTAAAATAAATACATAAATAATTATATACAAAACTTAAACGTAAATTATATGTAAAAAAGAAATTATCACTTAGTGAAAGATTTAAAAAATAAACAAATTAAAAAAAAATATCAAAATAAACTAGCTAAATCTAAAGAAAATAAAAATTTGCAGGTTAGAAAAGGTAAGCTTTTTATATACAATTATTTGAAATGCAATGATTTGCCCACACACACATTCATATTCCATAAGCATGTTATATATTTTTTAAATCCTGATTATATATTATTATTATTAGATAAAATTATTCACGCACATTCAATTAATTTTTTTTAAATTAACGGTATATCTTCCAAGATATCTTGAATTATTTTCAAAATCAAAACCATATATTTTCGTAATTAAATCTCCTCTCACTGATAAAACAAAAAGCATACAAAACTTCCTTTAATTGGTTTTTATTTTTTTTATATGACATATTTTTTAAAAAAGTTAAGATAATATTCTTTAAAATTGAATAAAATGAAATGAATGCAAGCAGGAAAAAGAAAAAAACAAGCAATAATATGAAAAACGATCATCTTTGCACAAGATCAAACAAAACAATCGCACGTAGAGGAAAAACACGTTTCATAGTAAACAAAACCACGACTCGAAAGTTAGAAATTTGAATCGGGGTGCTT
Organism: Latrodectus geometricus; assembly: GCA_026290005.1. Lineage (NCBI taxonomy): Eukaryota > Metazoa > Arthropoda > Arachnida > Araneae > Theridiidae > Latrodectus > Latrodectus geometricus. The sequence goes on from JAPDSC010109616.1 coordinate 370,470, forward strand.
TTTTCGAAACCAAGGCTCTGTGCTATTTGGAAGAAGGAAAGAAAACGATTTTTATTGAGGAAAAAGTACGATACGAGGAAAATGCAAGGGAGGATGATGAGAGAAAGAGGTGCTTCCTTACCTTGATTGGACGTCCTACGATTGGATTCTGGGGAGATTCTGTGGGTGAGCGACCTTGACACTATAGCCATATTGATTACCCACCACACCCAACATCCGGGCTACCGGCCGTTTCTAATTAGGGGACGACACCCGCGCTTACGGCGAAATTATACCATCTCTTCATCCGCCGAGAATTATTACTTTCTAGTTGATCTCCGGTGACAAGGGAAAATATATTCTGTTGCTCTTATAAGTTGACTTTTTTTTTATTCATCTGCGAATGAATAATAAAACATCAGCAGTTTGTATTTTTATTTTATAACAATTTTTTTTTTTTAACTATTTCCATGTTGTTTGTGGTCATAAAAACCACGCGAATTTTTTTTTTCTTTGAATTTAGTTTGTGACTTCAAAATGTGTTCTCAATTCGACAATTATAACGAATATTTAATTATACATCAACATAAGAATATTTACTTACATCATTTTTGTTATAATTTTTTTTTTTCAAAATTTGTTTTATTCTCAAAAACTTTTAAATTTTTTTTTTTTTTTTTTTTTTTTTTTTTTTTTTTTTTTAAATCAAAATTTGCTTTATTCTCACTTTGGAACAAAACGTTTTAAGAAAAATATGAGCATTCTAAAACTTAGAATTCTTAAAATTTGTTTTGTTAAGTTAAATGGCGTTTTTATGGAAGTTCCTGAAATTTTAACTTTAATGAATATCAATTTATATTGAATGTTCTCATTTCAACAATTATAAATAATATTTAATTACACATCAATATAAAATAAATATTTACTTATAACTATTTTATTTTAATTAAATTTCAGTGATAAACTTTTCCCTCAAAACTTTGGAACAAAACGTTTTAAGAAAACTAGGAGCATTCTAAAACTTTGAATTCTTAAAATTTGCTTTGTTTAATTAAATGGCTTTTTTATAGAAGCTCAAGACAGCTGGAATTTTAATTTTAATGAATTTCAATCTATATTGATTCTCTTTAATTATTCAATTAAAATTTTAACTTTAATGAACGTCAATCAATATTGAATGTTCTCATTTCGTCAATTATAACGAATATTTAATTATACATCAACATAAAAATATTCACTTACATCATTTCAGTTATAAACTTTTTTCTCAAAATTTGCTTTGTTCTCAAAACTTTGGTACAAAACGTTTTAAGAAAAATATGAGAATTCCAAAACTTAGAATTCTTAAAATTTGTTTTGACTAGTTAAATGGCGATTTTATGGAAGCTCCTGAAGTTTTAACTTTAATGAATATCAATTTATATTGAATGTTCTCATTTCAACAATTATAAACAATATTTAATTACACATCAATATAAAATAAATATTTACTTATAACTATTTTATTTTAATTAAATTTCAGTGATAAACTTTTTCCTCAAAACTTTGGAACAAAACGTTTTAAGAAAAATAGGAGCATTCTAAAACTTTGAATTCTTAAAATTTGTTTGCTTTAATTAAATGGTGTTTTTATAGAAGTTCAAGACACCCCTGAAATTTTAATTTTAATGAATTTCAATCTATATTGATTTTTTTTGATTATTCAATTAAAATTTTAACTTTAATGAACGTCAATCTATATTGAATGTTCTCATTTCAACAATTATAAAGAATATATAATTGCACATCAACATAAAAAAGTATTTACTTACATTATATTTAGTCAAATTTCAGTTACAAACTTTTTCCTCAAAACTTTAGAACAAAACGTTTTAGAAAAAATATGATTCCAAAACTATGAATTCTTAAAATTTGTTTTGTTTAATTAAATGGAGTTTTTATGGAAGTTCAAGACACCTGAAAATTTAATTTTAATGAATATCAATCTACATGGATTTTGACAATAGAATATCGAAATATGATTGAGTCTTATTATTTTTAAAACTACAAAAAACCACTTAACTTTCGCATTTTTATTTTGTCTTAATTACGGTTATCTATGCTGTTTCAACTACCGGAATTTGATGTTGTAAGTTAATTATTGTTTTAGATATAAATTATACGAATAAACATACCGTAATAAGTTATATCTTATTTACTCGCTTGGTTATAATATAACTCACTATAATTATGCAAATTATTCATTCTGATATGTTTATATTTATTCGTAGTTTCTTAATGTTCCATTTTATAATAAAATATTTGAAGTGAGTCATTTAAAAAATTTTTTAGAGTTCCAATTATATTCGAACTGATTATCAATTGTAATTTCGGGAAAGAAATTTTTCTCGTCTTATAATCACAGAGATTAGAGTTCAAAAAGGGTAAAACGTTTAACCATTTAAAAAAATTATAAATTTCTTATTTATAACTTTATTTTTAAGTTTTTCTAATAAGTGGTCTGACGAATTTACCAATCGGCTATTAACGGTAGTAAAAAAAAAAAAAAAAAAAAAAAAAAAAAATTTAAAATTAAAAAAAAAAAATCAGATATTACATACCTATTTATAATAGTATATTTAAAGCTATTTTATCAAATAGGCAGCAGTAAAAAAAGTCTTGTTTACTTCCAAATTTTGTAATTCAAATATACCGGAAGGTGCTGAGTTTAAGGTCATGTTTAGATGTGTATCTTATGGGAGACCTTGAGGAACAAATCTTCATCTATACGTTTTTAAAATCATATGGATTTTCCCATTAAAGAAGAATTAAAACAAGAATCTGGAAAATATCTGAATAACAAATTTCTTACTAGAATTGTTAACAATTTCGACCTGTTGTTTGGCGAACCTAGCCCGTCCGTCAGAACGAGGGTCATCCTTTTTTATGAACAGAGGGTGGAAGTACGACTTTCGACTCATAGATGGCAGCACTATCTGGGTCTTAGGAAGTCAGAGAAGACCCAAGGCCTGGCTCCAAACACTCGCAAAGGTATTAATTTGGAATGGAAATATGGAGGACATTGCGACCACGACATATTTTACGTGCCCCAGTCGCCATTAATGAACACGACGGGTCTTCGGATAAGTAGGGATTCGAACTCATCACCTTTCGATAACGACGCCCTAACCAACCAGGCCATCGCGTACTACAGTTTAGACCTTAATATAAATGGCTAAAAAAAATTCAATTAAAAATAAATAAGAAAATTGAATTTTTAAGGCATTTTGGAAATGTTAATGAACAAAGAATGAACAGCAAAAGTTCCCGAGGTTTATTTGTTGCTTTATGAACCTTTTAAGTACATGAGAACTAAGAAGATTGGGACTAACAGTTTGAAGAAAATTCCAAACCACCACAAACATCTACTTCTGAAATAGAAATGGTGCTCACGAACTGCTGAAACGATGTCAAAGCTCAAACAACTTCCATGGCAGAGATTCAGAATTTCTGCCATCTGTTCTATGGCAGAGAATCAGAAGAAGGATGAAATCAGATAAATTGTCGTAATTTAAATTCTGTATCCCACAATCCCTTATCTTAAAGCAAAGATTCATGAAGCACAGTCTCGTGGTAAACCTTTCATATTATAATTATGTAGTTGAGATTACACTTTATAATAATAGTTCCACAAATTCCTATATTTTTTCCCAATTTATCATTGAAAAATTTAGTGTGAAATATATAAAAAGTGGTAATAATTCCCAAATTATTTAAATTATTGATCTTTTATTTCGTTAAAAAAATATATTTGACGAATTAGTGAGAGCATTCTTTGTTATTACAATATAGGACTTTCTTTGTTGCAATATAGGATATTCTTTGTTATTACAATATAGGACTTTGAATTAATATGTATGTGTCTTAAAATTCTTACATTTTTTATCTTTACACATTTATGTATAGCTATGTCATTTTGTGAGATAATTAATTCAAAGTGCTTGAAAAATATTTTCGATACAACGATGCCATTTTCCTCCCTATCTTGAGTATCTTTCTTAAAATTTCTGCCAATAAAATTGAACACGCAGAAAACTGAGTATAAATATCGTTCCCCAGAACCCAGCAGGCACAACAAATGACCACACACTAGACCCTCCCTGTCCCACTCACCAGGTAATCCCTACAGCATGAGTGTCGAGAGACGATGACAATAGCTTAATCCTAATCGATACCTATCGCCGCACGCAGGTGACTCTAATTCGACTCTTCTTCGAGACACTCTCCACCGTCCTTACATGAATCATTTTCAGATTATCACGTCAGTCTTTGGCGAGGAACGTGGGAACGCGGTGTGCGTCTGCTGAAAATCCCATCCCTGTAATAAAGAAAAACCGTATTCAACACACCATCTGCCGATTCCAAACACCCGGCCCTTCTGTTGTTCATTATTCAAAGCGACTGACACACCCTACCCCAACGACCTCTCCTACTTAGGACTGCTAAGTACCCAGGGGACCCTTCCCCTCCTGGAACAGAAGACGCCTGGGCTTCTGGAGTTACACCTCCCATCCCCCAGATTTTTAAAAGGGGAGGGTGTGTCTAGAGCGTCCATCAAGTCCAAAGAGCAGTCGTAGAAACAGGTTCTGCTTCCAAAGAGGCAATGAGTGGAGCTCGTTTTCTTGGTAATTAGATGGCTGCCAGTATGGAAAATGGACACTAATTCCATCCGAAAATATTTGTTTTGCTGTACTTCATGAAATCGTTCATGAATAGAAACCGAATGTTGTCCATTCACCTAGCCCATTTTCGAAAGTTAAATACACA
>JAPDSC010109616.1:380395-398304 GCA_026290005.1 Latrodectus geometricus
TATATATATATATATATATATATATATATATATATATATATATATAAGGTTATACTTTTCTTAAATTATATAAGTACCTTTCTGCTCCATAACCTTTCTCCATCTTTCGTGTAGCTTGAGAATTCTGTCCTTCCAGAACCTCTCAGATTTCTCAGCAAAAAATGTGTCCAAATGGGTTTTGATCTCGATCAAAAGATCGAAATTTTTCCCATTAAGGGAAATCCTTCATCCCGCATCCTCGTCATAAACAGCGCATATCTTATTTGCCGCTTGTGTGTCCTTTCGGAAAAAGAAAAACATTAAATGTCTATAATGCACTTTATTTGTCACCTTATTCTAAGGCGTACAAAAGTTGATAAAATTTAACAAATCGTAACCAAAGTTTTTTCCAAATATGGCTGAAGCTATCTCTTTTAGAGTATGTACACATGTCATTTGTTTTCAATAATTTAATATATTCAATCAGGTCTCTCTCGCTAACTACCGAAAATAGCACGAACTTTCCGGACAACACCCAATACACACACACATATGTATATATATATAATAAGATGTAACTTGAAGAGCAATAAAAATCAAAGACAATAAGAAGAAACTTTAAAATTTAAGTCTAAATCAAGAAAAAAAATTATGTAATGCAAATAGGGACCACGTCTCCATCAGGAGGGAGATGGTCAATTATGCAAAAGAACATTCTTTTCTGATAAGCACGTGGGACAAAAGTTTAAAAATCTTCGTGATATTCCCCCGAAGAGAATGTCTGTTTAAAAGAAATATATCAAAATGAAAGTAAACAGAATCAAATCAATACATTATAAGTGTATATCAAATATAGAAGAATGTATTATATAAATATATTATATTATACATAAGGATAAATTATATAATATACTATACAAAAATAATTAGTTATATGTTATAGAAATAATTACTTTTGTCAAATAATATATAAATATATTGTTTGACAAAAGTAATTAGAAAATTTATTAGTGAAGACATGGTTCCCATGCTTTTTCCCTATTTGTATTATATAGTTTTTTTTTTCGATTTAGACTTATTTTTATTGAACTTTATAGATTCTTCTTACTATTGTCTTTGATTTTCATTGTTCTTCAAGTAACATTTTATTTATGTAACATTTTATTTATAAATATATATACATATACAACAAGTGTATAAATGCACAAATCAGTTATTTTGCAGTTCACTCAATTAAAGTGATAATGTGATTAATAAAGATGGTCTATTAAAGTGCCACAAATGTTTCATTATACAAAGTACCTAAAGTGCCCGCGGTTGCTTCGTTGGTTAGGGTATCGTTCTCGTTTTCGGAAGGTAGTGAGTTCGATTCCCGACTTAATCCATCGAGTTCTCTAAAGGCTGCAGAAGCACGTTAGATAGGTTGCGTTCGCAATGTCTTCCAAGTGAAATGATACCTCTGGGATTGGCCAATCAAGCATTAAGAATTTTCTGCTTGGTCCCTGCTTCTAAATTAAGAAGACTTTCACTTGGGTGATTCTACCTAACTGGTAGAACAAAACTCAAGGTTAGGTATAGAGAAGTATGATGGTGAAACAACATCAATAAATAACCTAAATAATCTGAAAACTCAATAGATGATCTGCACTTTAAATACCAGGCATTCGTTAAAATGATAAAAGATCTTAGCAGAAATTAGAGCAATGTTTCTGTTCATGTTTAAATAAGTAGCATTATGTGTTTAATTTTCCACATCTAATGAAGCAGCTTAATACCATCAAATAATTAATAAATTAGCTGTCAGAACTATTCATTATTCATTTAAAGAACTGTAATATAATACAACAAACGGTTTAAAATATTATCTCAATTAAGGAAAAACAACATAGTATTATTTATATTTATTTTTCGATGTGTAAAAGAGTCAAGGGAATTCACAATTCTAATAACAAACAAATTAGTTAATAGAGAATCAACATTTCAACTGTCATTTATTGAACGTCAACGATACGGAAGCCATTAATATGTTTGTTACCAAAGAAAAGTGTTGAAAACTAACTATCGAAAAAATAGTTAAAAATCAGTTTTTTAACAACCATTTCCTGAACTTCGCGTTACATAAGCCATTAACCCAGATAAAATGCGGAAAACTCATGACTTCGCATATTAATGGAGTAAATTAGTTAATCTGCAGATTAACCAGGTAATCTGCACAATTACCATGCTTATCTGTATGTAATTGTATCAATATTATTTTTTATATTGCAATCTATATTACATTTATAAACTGTAACCGTTGTTTGAAAAAAGAAACTGGCTGGTTAACTTAGAAAACTATTAAAATATTTTGATGCCGTAGGTGGACAGCCTACGTGCGAAACAAGTGTAAGCCTTTGAGAGTCTGCGGGCCGGTATATATAACCGTTCCACCAGCAGCGCCCTAGTCCTGACGAGTTAATGCCCTATTGTATGGTCGAAAACCTCCAAAAGGCAGTTGATTCACCATCAAAACAATCAAGACGTGAACCCCTCCCTCAACCCAACTTGGGTGCATCACTCCCAATTTTTATTGAAGCTATTATTTTCACATGGCAAAGCCGAAAAACAGAGTGACGCCCTCGCCGAGAACGTCACCATTCGATGGGCCGGATGGGGTAACACGCCCTCTAGGAAGACTTTGTGGGAGAGTGGGTCCTATTCACTTGCATTTAGAGGAAAACTTAAAAATCCTCTAGGCCCCACCCCATGCTGACTTGCTAATCTACTGATGTTACAGGGTGAGCCGCAGCCCACATTGAGGATTGTCACTAAAAAGGGTTGAAGTCGGGTGGGTTACTATCAGGAGAGTCCTTGGTGGTTAACATCGCCAGATTTTCATTGGTAACGGTGCTGTGGTGATTGTAGCGGATAGTAGATGCTTCCTGCTGAGCAGTATAACAGCTCATACATGATATCATTCACTTCTACTCTGTCATACGCTAGACAGTGGCGTCAAAAAGCTGACCTATGCAGTTTACAAGGAGGGGCTATGCTTCTCTATGTCTTGACAAAAGTTCTTGTAAATTGGAGCAGATGCACATGCATTCGAACTTGGACAAAAACTATTTGAATCGGACATCAGCAGTCTGAGAAAACGCTACTATGGCCAGCTAAACGCATTGGGTTTGCTTCGTATTTGAGAAAACCACTGATAGAGTCATTAGAAATTCTCCAAACCAGATCCAAAACTGCATAATTGTTAGTGAAAAATGATAATCATCACATTCGAGGTCCCTTTAGTCATTGTATGGTACTTATTACTGTGAGGTTTTGCTGTCCTTAGCATGATGATACTCACAGAGTCTCCAGTTGACAGCAAGCTAAATAAAACTATATAAAACGATGTGGAAAGATGTAGCCTCGGTCACTTATGATATTTATTTACTTTAGTCTGTTTCCGTGCTATCTACTGCGTGGTGTATGGGCTCCTCAAGAAGGTGAGGCCTGCCCATTTCTCAAGATGGTGAGGGCTGCCATTAGTGTGTGTTTTATGTTGTGTGGTTACTGTAACCCTCAAGTAGGTGAGATCTGTCTTGTTCAATATGCATATTAAGTATTTGAATGTAGAGGTGTTATGTGTTGTCTGCATCCATCACCACCGGTTTAATTACCACTAGTTTCTTGATTATTGCGACACGTTTATTTTGCACAGTTTGTTTATTAAGAAGCACGCTTATTAAGAAGTCGTCAGTTAAGACTGTAAGTTTGACCTTCGGGTGTGTATATATATTTGCCGAGGAAATCATTAGCTATAATTGTCTATAGTATTAGTTCTAGGCAGGATCCCTGAGCTTATAGATTTGTTATGCAGGCAAGCAAGTAGCCCAGTTATGTTGCACCCTTATGTTTTTAAATAGGTGTTAATTAGCTTAAAATGTTAATTAACTTAGATAATTTTAATTAGTTTAAATAATGTTAATTAGCATTGATGGACATTCAAGGTGCAAAAATTTAATGCTTATATCTTGCCAGTGGATGGAAATCAAAAGCATCTTGTTTCTTCAGATCCAATATGATGTAGCATTGCTACATGAGATCCACGAGTTCCTCATTCCTCATAAAAAAAAATCAAGAAACTGTAAGGAAATCCTCCTTAGTAAAACAAAGACACAAAAGAAGGTATTGGAGGCTAGCCTGATTGACACTACATTTACAATAGATAGGATAAAGATTACGCTTATCATCAAATTTAATGTCCATTAGCAAATCTAGAATATGTAGTTCGGTCATCTCTAGATCCATCGTAAGCAACTGAAACAGCAGGTCTATCACTAGAGTACCAATCATGAGCAGTTGGAATGCATCAGATATCCCGGACATCTCTTTTTCGAATAGATTGCAATTCAGTGCATGTGAGAGCAACATATGTTGGAGAAGGACTAGAAGTACCACTTTTAGCCAGGACATTCGCTCTCTCATTTCCATGGATATCGATATGAAAGAGGATCCATTGCAAATGTATGCAATAGGTGCGAGAAAGATGCACCAGCAGAAGGATAGAGATCTCGACCATATCACCAACATTCCATCACGTATCCAAGTCTGAGCTCTAAACTTATGATGAAAAGCATCTTTTATATCTAATGAATGATCGACTTTGTCTAAATCCTTATTGGCTGCTGTTCAGATGGTTCTTTCTTTAGAAAATATGTCAGATGCTGACAAATATTTTTTTGCTAGGACTTTTCCTAGTGTTGGGATTAGACATATTGGTCTATATGACTTATAGTGTTAGTTACTTGCCTTCTTTGACAAAAGGAACTTCTTTAACTATTAGTTTGGGGAAAAAGTAATCCATTATTTTTTCGGTAGACTTCTGTAGTGATCGATATCTCATCAGGTATATATCAAACAATTTCAGATTTATGCTCGTTGGAAAGGTGACATTTGACACTAAAGTATCCTCTTGCGTTTTTTTGTTTGATTCATTCAGTTACGAGTACAAGGTTTTAAAAATGGAAGACAACAAACAGAAAATTCGATACACTTTCGTTTTTCTCTTGTAACGGAGTAAAAGATAGCCAGGTGGCTAAAATTGTGAAAGGTGTTTATCGTCCTATATAAGACTGTAACAACCAGTTACGTACAATTTTTGTTTCGTCGATTCCGTTCGGGTATTTTTGATGTTAGAGATGCACCTCGCATGTGGATACAGCATCGTCGAAAATGTCTATAAAATATCAAAAATGATCGAAGTTAACCGCATGTCAGCAGTCGTAACGCGCAAAACCTAAAAACCTACAGAAAGCTGTTTTAAACCTTTTTACAAAGCGAATCCAAAAGAAGTTACATAAAGTTCATGTAAAAATAATGGATTTCTTTTTCCCCAACCTGATATTTTAAGTGGTGTTGGAAATGTTGTATTTAAGGCATTGCTACATCCATGTTGTTATGAGTTCTGGTATGACATCGATGATCCTGCGACAGATAAGGTAATCGAGATCGTCAGGTCTTGTTTGTATCAAATGAATAAGTTGCATTTCTTACTTCTTCCCTCGTTGATAATTTAAATGCATCTGTTACGTTGTTAGATGCCGTTAGATGAAGACACTGATTTATTTGCGAAGTGATGCTAAATTATCCATTCTATCGCAGTTTGTTTATGGGTACTATTATTCTCATGTTTGTCTGTTTGAATGTTTTGTCGTGCGCTAAGTTAAAAGCTGTGCTGAATGTATCCGTTTGTGTTGTGAAGAATTTTTTTTAGAATTTTATGTTGCATTTAATATGCTTTTATAATAGGGAGAGAGTTCTTTTGAAGAATTGTATTTGTCTTTATTGTTTTACTCCATCCCCGCAAGTGCAAAATCTGCAATGGAGTGCATTGACCTTTGATTTATGACTAGCTTGGTTTTTGGTCCACCATTTAAAAAAATTGCTGAACTATTAAATTTCCTATTCTTGTTTTGGTCACTTTTTGTGCAATAGTTATTAATTTCTAAGTAAGTTTGTCTAATTCATTGATTTTTTTCACATTGTTAAGTTTGCTGACTACTTACTTGGTGTTGATTATTACTTTAAATTTGCCATGATTACCGTATTCCCTATTCAGTCTTGTACACAAAAATTTTATTTCTGCATTGAATGTCAGCTGTGGTCATTATCTATAAGCGTGTCTACTACCGTCAATTTGGAGATAATAACCAAAACACAGTTATTGATTAGCATTAAATCCAATTTTCTCGTGTAGTATGGAATGTTTGATAAGCTCTCTGCCTTATTAGCTCTGTATAAATCATTTTCTGTCTGGTAATGAGTGTTGTACCTTTGCCAACTCCGAAGGTATAACCCACCAAAGCTGTAACCTTCTTTTAGAAGTGTCTCTAATATGAATGTACGCGAGGATGTCTATGAATTGAGGTCATTCCTTAAGGGTGGCTACTAAGTCTTAATATGGTCTCTCATACTGTATACCTGTTGTATTGTTACTTTCTTTTGTTGTTTATATAGAAAATATTGAAGCTTCAGTTGGTGGTAATTGATTGGAAGTCACCTGCTCGGTAAAGACTATCCATGGTTCTTTGTTTTTGGAGTGTCCGGCTATTTGGAAAGCCATGTAGCTTATTGTTACTGACATAGGAGTCCGGAAGCAAGACAATATCGATAATGTTGTCTCTAATACATGTTGCTGCTAGTTCTGTAGCAGCTCTGCTGTTGTGCAATATTACTTGTAGTATCCGCTGGTTTATGTTGTGTTTGTTGAATTAAATATCCTTATTTTATCTTCGTAAGGTACCCTTTTGTTGGATTACCTTTGATATTACTTTTATTTTATGATTTATAGGTAATTAGATTTATTATTAATTTAATTTTAAAATTGGGCTGAGATATAAATATTAAAATGCTTTAAAATTAGCTTTAATTCATTTAAGAGTTTGAGTGTAACTAATTAGTCTTGGTTTTACTATGATTTAACAATTGCTTTTAATACTATTGCTGATAAAGAAAGTAAACAAAACTATTGGATAAATAAGTTATACCAGCCGTGCACTATTCTAAAAACAAGATGTGTGTTTTCTTCTGGTGTTGCGTCTTGGGTCTATGTTCTGTAGTATATGATACCTGTAGCATAAGCACTTAGTGGAGAAGGCCGAGTGGTCTGTTCTGTAATGAGTGCCTTGTTTGTGATTCTTGTCTTACTGTTAATATATGTGCGTTGGTCTTTGTTATTCAATGTGCAAGATTCTGTCCTTTGCCAACCACTACATTTTGCGCTCTAGTTTCTGTTTGTATAGTAAATAGTGGTGTGGCCAAATATATGATATTTAAAGCAGATAATTTCTTATGATATTCAATTTTGGAGACATTGATTCCAAAATTGATGTTCTTTTGCCGAGAGTTTGGCAGATGTCCTTGTTGTGGAGACTATCTAGAGCTGCATGTTTGTTCTATATGATTTAATTTGTACTATATAAATGGAAAACTGCTGTTAGTTGGCTTTTAGTTCTTCATGTAGCATGCTTATTAATCTGATGTCCTTTATCTGCCTTGAAACATTAACCCTTCCCACTTCATGATTAATTTTGTTTTTTTCTTTTTTTGACATTGCTGTTGTATACTTTGTTTTTGAGTGGTGTTTTTACATCTTATTAATTTATTGTTTCTGACGTGTATCTTTTGTGGATTTTCTTAGCAGTTTATCTTCTTTGTGTTCACCAAAACATTTACAAGATTTGAGGACAACATGAGAACAACTACAAAAATTACTAGAATGAACAGAAAACAAAATGGAGAGCAGTTGACTTCATTGCGGTTGGAGATCGGCTACCCATTTCCTGTTATTGTTGCCATTCGATGACAACTAAATACTTGTTACTTTAGTGTCTGATAAAATAATTCTGTTATAAAATTAATTTTCATTTCATATAATTATAATAATTTTTTAATTAAGAATAATATTAATAAAAATATCACTTTAAAAATTTAATACAGCTTAGATGATACTAAAATTAAGATATTAGATGTAGTTCGTTATAATAAATTTATATTGGAAAAGAAAAATTCATATATGATTGAAAATAAAACAATTTTCATTTGCATTTTTAAAGCTAATTTTATACGAATATGGAATGCATTTACAATGTTTTTAAATTCTATAACTTTTCTTTTAAACAATTCATAATTTGGATTTGCTTAATCCTGATTTTCTAGGTAAATTCTTCTGTATCAATAAAATAATTAATAATAAAATTATTAATAAGTGTTTTAATTTTTATTCAAAAATAAATTATTTAAAGGTTGCTTATTTCAGATATAATAAAAGAATAAAAAATTACTTTCCCCTATTTATATTTGGAATTATGTTTACAAAGAATTCTACAATACATATCATTCACATATAATTTGTAAATTAAATTTTATGAATAATCCTAAATTTAAGGAAATTTTCTATAATGGTATTAATTTAAAATTCTCTAAAAACGTAATTATCTAAAACATCAATATTATTTTAAAAGAATAACTTGTTATAATTATTTTAAAATAATATTTATGTGATGTTATATTTAAAACTAGTGTCAAGTTTATTACACTCACAAGATTTTTCTTTGGAATAAATTAAGTACAGGGTGCTTCTAAATGAATTTCGGGATTTTAATGTTTTGCAGTATTAATATTATAATTAATACAGGAAATGAAAAAACAACGTGATAACTTACAAGTGCTCAATGCGAGCACTTTTCATCACACCGCAAGCGTAAAGTCGATAATTCAGTTCTTTCCAAACGTTGTTTAGTATTTGTCGTGTAATTGTTGCATCAGCTGTCTCAGTTTCGTTTCTTAGGTCAGATCAGTCAGCTGGTGGTGGAAGCACATACACGCAATCCCTCACAGATAGAATTCGGGTGGGTGAGCATGAAGGCATGAGAATGCAGCTATGTCATTGGCCGCCATGTACAGTGACGTTCAACCAATCACGTTTGCCGTTATGCCAATGAGTCGGTGCACCATCTTGCAGCTAAAAGAAGTTATTCGGTTCGTCTTTTACCAATTGGTGATATAATCTGAGTTGTAGAACACAAGTTAGGAAATACCAGTTAAGGCTAGACACACCACAAAAAAAAAAAAGGTATGGCATTTTGAACTTTTTTTTTTTTTAAAAGGCAGCCGGTATTTTGAAATTAACATTACTGCCAACTATAGAAGTTATAACTTGGGGGATCAGATCTGAACTTAATTAGGAACGCTCGTTGTACATAATTACAGATTTGGTCTTTGCAAACTGCAGAACAGAAAAATTTCTGTGCTCACTATTCGCCAATTTTGCTACTATAACTTTCAAGCGCATGCGCAAAGGTGATAGTTTGCAAGCTTTCTAGCGCATGCGCATACCTACAATTAGAATTATTCCAGTTGTCCTTTCTTATTTTACACTACTGGCCATTAAAATTGCTACACCAGGAAGAAATGCAGATAACAAAATGATATTTATTGGACAAATATATTATACTAGAAATAACAAGTGATTAAATTTTCAAAAAATTTGGCTGGATAGATCCTGAGAAATCAGTACCCAGAACAACCACCTCTGGCAGTAATAACAGCAGTTATACACCTGAGCATTGAGTCAAACAGAGATTGGATTGCATATACAGGTACAGATGCCCATGCAGCTTCAACACGATGCCACAATTCATCAACCGTAGTGACTGGCGTTTGGTGACGAGCCTGTCGCTCGGCAACCATTGACCAGACATTTTCTATTGGTGAAAGATCTGGAGAACGTGCTCGCCAGGGCAACAGCCGAACATGTTCCGTATCAAGGAAGGTCCGTACAATACCGGTAACATGCGGTCGGGCATTATCCTGCTGAAACGTAGGGTTTCGCAGGGCTCGAATAAAGGGTAGAGCCACGGGTCGTAACACACCAGAAATGTAACATGCACTGTTCAAAGCACCGTCAATGCGAACAAGAGTTGACCGAGAGGTGTATCCAATGGCACCCCATACCATCACGCCAGGTGATGGGCTAGTATGACGATGACGAATACACGCTGCCAGTATGCGTTCACCACGATGCCGCCAAACACGGATGCGACCATCATGATGCTGTACACAGAACCTGGATTCATCTGAAAAGATGACATCTCGCCATTTCTTCGCCCAGGTTCCTCGTTGATCACACCATTGAAGGCGCTCTTGTCTATGACGCAGCGTCAAAGGAAGCCGCAGCCATGGTCTCCGAGCTGAGAGTCCATGCTGCTGCAAACGTCGTCGAACTGTTCGTGCAGACACTTGTTGTCTTCCAAACTACCCCGTTTCTTGACTCACGGCTCGTGGCGTGGTTGCACGATCCATTACGGCCATGCGGATAATATGCCTGTCTTCTCGGCTGCTAGTGATAGGTGGCCGTTGAGATCCCGCATGGCGTTCCTAATTACCGTCCTGAACCCATCGATTCCATATTTTGCTAACAGTCATTGGATCTTGACCGACGCGAGCAGCAATACTGCGATAAGATAAACCGCAATCCCGGTACGCTACAATTCGACCTTTATCAAAGTCAGAAACGTGCTGGTACGCATTTCTCCTTCTTACACGAGGCATCACAACAACTTTTCATCAGGCAACAACATTCAAATGCAATTTGTGTATGAGGAACCGGCTGAATAATTTCCTCATAAAAACACAATGTAGGTGTCACTACTGGCGCCTGCTTTGTCTGAATGCGCTGAAAAGCTAATCATTTGCATATCATAGCACCTTCTTCCTTTCGTATAAATTTCACGTCTGTAGCATGTCGCCTTCTTGGTGTAGCAATTTTAATGGCCAGTAGTGTATGTATTATGAATTTAAATTTTACGTAATAAATATTACCAACTGCCAGATATTATTTTTAAAAAAAACCCTGTTTTAATGGATCCATGAAAATAAAATGAATAATGTTAATAAAATCTATTTAAAAAACGAAAACTTATTAATACACTCGATAAAAGAATTAAAATCATTCATAAAAGACAAATTATAAATCATTTAGTATTAGTTACTCTATTTTGAATGTTTTAGCTAAATTTGTAAAAATATTGTTCATTTATTATTAGTGGTATAATTTTTTTAAAAAGAAATTTAATATATATTTTAAAAATATTTATAATAAATTTTATTTAAAATCTGTTGTTATTTACAAATTTTATAATTTTAAATAAATTATGATTCATATATAAATAATAATATTCCAAATAAGCTTTTTTTAACTAAAAATAAATTATATATAGATATAATTAATATTATTATAAATAATCTTAGAATTATATTGATTCTAAAAATTTCAGTACGAATTTAGCACTCATATTACAAGTTACTTACCACTTATATACAACTTCATACAACTTTTCTATACAAGTTTACCACTTATGGATAAAAATTTCTCAACTGTATATACAGTGCAGGGTGTTATAAAAGTATAAAAGTATTTTGATGTTTAATAATTCATAAGATAATGATCTACGTAAACCATAGAATTTACGCACACTCATCTTTTTTTCTTATGGCGTGAATGTTTCCTAATGCGATTTCGTTTTTCTGTCTGAATATAATTTCCATTATAAATATCATCTGCGCGTGTGTAAGTAATAGTAGACTATTTCGCGTTCAGTTTGAATATCTTTCTTGTATCGTTTGTGCTTGTTATTTATTATAGATTTCTCTTTTTTTCTGGCAATGGTTGGAATGCCGTGTTTTTGTTAAAATGTCCGACATTTCATTCGACAAGATATTGAAAATAACACAAGATGAAGCTTAGAATTTATTGAGATTCTTTGAAAGGAAATCGATTATACAAACATTATGGAAGAGTACACGAGAAAATTCCTCCTTCGATATACAAATACGTGTTTTAATTTTGAAAAAGGTTAGATTATACTTTAGGGTGTCCCTTTGATTCTCGCCAAGTTGTAATCGCGATTGATCGCCAAGCTGGACAGAATCGAATCGTGTTCTAATTGGTTTAGATCCAATTGAGGCTCTGATTGGTTTACCGTTTTTAGAATTTTGAAAATCCAACGGACGTTACGTTATTTTTGAATGTTCAACAATAATCGTTAGCACTGTAATCGGCGCGAACAGAAATGGTGCCAAAAAATCATCAAGTTCGCCAAAGGGGACCCTAAAGTGTAGTTTTACCTTGAAAAAAATCTATCTTGAGTAATTGGAAGCATTATAATTCCGAAAGAATCTCGGATGTAGATATAGAGAACTTTAAAGAGTTATAATTACACAGCCCTGGAGATTTTGTGAAATCAGTGACAAAAGAATTACATATACTAATTTCAAAAAGCGATAGCTTTCCCTGGAAAAGATTAAGACTGCTTGCTAAATTCAAATTATTCAAGACTCTGAAATAGACGTTAGGTCTTAGACATGTGGACTTGGCAACAAATATTCTAAGTAAGAAAGGTGGTAATGTGTGAAATTCCTTAATCACAACCTACATTTACCTTTCTTGCATAATAATTTGCCAAAATGTTAACAAATGGGAATCTGAAGATAGCCATGGATTCGGTGAAGTATTACGAAATTCTAGAATGGCGTGTTGTAGGAGCACATGTACAACTGCATCGATGGAATTTTCATTTTTATTAAAAAGACTTGCACATCTGTCGTTTACTCATTCATGCTGGAAAAATTCGTATTTTCCCAATGAGAAGATTTTAAGTCATAAGACATTTTTGCAACAAAATGGTGCACCGTACCATTGGGTGTAGTTTTTTGAATAACTATTTCAGAGGGATATAGACTGAGTGATATATGTACCAGACGGATAATCTTATAAAACGCTGCACTGGATTTTTACATTTATTTATTAATATAGAAAACTGTTTGAAGGAAAAATATATACCAAGTATTGATAACTTTAAAACAGATTACAACTGCAATATAATCATTGAAATTACTGACATGTTCCTAAATATTTCTAAAAATAACATTACGGTCACACTTCCATAATGGTAAAAATAGGCAAGTGTGGTAATATTTGGTGATTTTTTTCCACCGCCAAATGAATACACCAAAAGCAATTAATATCCAAATGTAGGTTGATAATGTCTAGATATTTTAATGGCATCAATTTATCACTAGATGGCGCTTTAACACATGGCACTTGTCATGTGATAAATATGTAGATTCTTAACATTACATATTTGTATACGTTCGTATTTGAATTTTATAAAAGTGTCCAACTTAATTTTATCCATCATAGTTAGTATACTTTTAGTTTTTATAGTGTCACATTTAAAAATTAATTTACCGTTAAATATTTATTTTCCCAAATCGTTATAAACAAATTCCGTACTCCACATATCAATTTGAATTCACAAAAAGTATATCGTAAGAATAATTTAATCTTTCTTTTTTTATTATGTAATCGTTAAATCGAAATCAGTAAGTAAATGTTTTTAAGTTCTAATAACTTGCCAAGTTCTACCTAAAATATTTTATCTGTTATTGAGGTTTAATGAAATTCATTGCACTAAACAAAAATCTAATCACAAATATCTGTTTATCAATTCTCACATTTTTTTGTTATTTATTTTTATGTACATGTTGTTAAATATAATTTGATTAAAATAATAATAAATTTATATATTTTTTAGAACTTCCGCATAATTTCCTTCATAATTTCGCTACTTTATTTCTGTTCTTGCTGTATATTTTTCTCGTTTAAAAATTATATTTTCAATAATAACTTTAATCAATTTCTAATATGATTACTAGAGTAAAATTTACTTTAGAGTAACCTTTGACTTTTGGCTATTTTTTTGACGCCAAGATAAGCGCCAAAATATTAATAACAAAATAGCAATTCTAAAACAACGTTATTTAAATCGTTAAAAATAGTAAGGCTACCAGAAATTAAATTTTATCGCCAATGTTTATCAACAAATTTTTTGCGAAACCAAGGGTTACCTTAATCTACACTTTATCCGATTACTGTAAGGGTTAGTGATTTAAAAATGCCATCATTTTTTCCCAATTTCTTATATGATTACTATCTTTAAGAAAGAACCAATTAACGTCATTTCGTTGCTAACAAAATTCTAATACTCACGTCCTTCCCAGCTTGGCGGAAATATAACCGCCAAATGTAACTATTAAGTACGTAATGTTCATTTTTACCCTCATTTCCTATCGTTAGTTCGATATCTCCATAGTTTGTTCGACTAAATCATTTTGATATTTCCCGAGCAACGAAAATTTTCTCTCTTAAAAGTTTTCTCAACAGAAGCCATAAAGTTTTTCAAATCTATATAATTATTGTTATCAATTTAAGTCAATCTTCATTATTTTCTGAATTATTAAACATCAAAATAAATCAGGTATTACTCTGCATTTTTGTGACTTTAGACTTATGATTGATAAACGAATATGGATACTGCTAATGAAATAAGAATATTCGAATAAATATTTTAAATTACTAGTATTTATTCGAAAGTTAATGAAATAATTTTGTATAAATATATATAATAGCTATTTATTTAATAAAAAAAATCAAAGTTTATTAAATTTCATCTTAATGTAGTTTCTTGCAGTAATAAATTTATTCGATTTATTTCAGATATTTAATCGTTAAATATAACGATTCTGTATAGCTGACATCTGCTCAAACAAAACTTTATTTTATTACTATTTTTCCTTGTAGTTTATTAACTTTATTAAATATTATAATAATAAGATGATTTGAATTTTATAATCTGTAAGAGTTCTCTTAAATATCTTTAATAGACGTATTAGATTTTATTGATAAAACCGCATTTTTATTAATTTTAGTCAATCAATTAAATTAGATTTAATTAACAGTTTTGTACACCAGTTAATTTTATTAAGCTTCATTTTTTGCATATCTTCAACCTATTAATTTTCCTAGCCATTAATTTGTAATTTTATTTTATTTATGTTTTAGTTTAATTTATATTTTATTATATTTCAATCACTAGCTAATTTTTTTGGAGGCCAAGTCTTAGATGGGATTAATTCTAAAGCCCTATTTTGGGATCGCTAATTTTTGTAACCAGATCATTATATCTTTTGCATTTTTATAGGCAGTTTTCGTCATCGAATAATTAAAGAATTAATCCTTTCTTATTTTCCTTATTTTATTTTTCAAAATTCTTTGTGAATAAAACAATAACAAAATAAACAAGCCTCTGATGTTTATTTTGTTATTTTTTTCTTGTTTGCACCCAGATTATTTCCTCAATATTAATTTTCCCATCATTAGCTACTCATTGTTTTGATTCACCTAGTTGTGATTTGGAAAATTTATTCCTTTTTAATTTATTATTGTTATTATATTATTTTTTAATTTATTTTCATTTAATTTATTGACATCCGTTTCAAAATATTTATATTTTCCTAAGAGACTATACCTTTTATTTCCGTTGCTCATTAATTATTTTTCACTATTTCATTTTTTAATTTGTCTATGTATATCCTTTTTATTAATATTTCTCTTTGGTTGAAGATATCATCTGCTAATGTTTTTGTTTTCTGTTTTCAAATTAGTGTTTACTTTGTTTTATCCTTTGATAATTGCAATGCAAATAATTTCCAAACCCTCTTCATTTTGTTTCCTGTTTATCAGATGAGAAGAAACAAATTTTTGTTTAACTCTTTATCTATGAATTTTTATTTTTTATTTTTCAAGAATATTGTTAATTCTGGGTTTCTTTCTTATATTCAGATAATTTTGACATTTTAATTTTACTAGTTTAAATTACTATTTCTGTTGTTTAATTATTAGTTTTTTTATTTTTTACGTTAAATACTCATTTATTCTTTTTATAATGTGAAATAATAAAGTGGAGTTTACAATATAAAAAAGTTTAGATGAATGTTGGTACTTCACTGTTATTCATTCTTCATTTCATCGATTGATCTATATTCAACTAAACTTATTCATATTGTAAATTTCACTTTATATGTACTGGTTATGTGTTATATTTCTTATGTAATTTTAAATAATTTTCTAATATATATTTTATTGTGATTTGGTATATGCTGTTTTTGTACTGAATGTTTTACCATTCTTGTATATACTTATAAATTTTGTATCTGTTTAATAGTTTAGCATTGTAATATTTGTAACTAGGCATTATATATATATATATATATATATATATATATATATATATATATATATATATATACTTTCGATAAAAGAACCTAATAGCATGTTTTATTTTTATATAGAATTCCAACCAACATGAAGTTTATGTGTACATGTTAAAGAAGGATAATATCAATAAATCATTTTTTAAAAAAAATAATGTGAGTTATTTTACTCTTAGATTTTTGCAACACAATTGCATTTTGTTACTCCCTCATGTGGTTAATTGTTGGATTAAATATGTACAACTTGTCCCAGCTAAACTATTACAAACAAAGAAAAATAAGTTAAACCTAGCAGACTTGGAATCTCATAAAAATAAAAAGTCGCAAATGCCTTTTTGGCAAAAGTGTCTTAAAGACGAGCTTATTTGGAACATGATTGTTTTGAAGTATGATGAAAAAAATCCAAGAAACCACTGAAATATTTGAGAATGTCCGACTTTACCATGTAATGAAGATATGAAGCTTACATCACACACTGAACAACTTTTTTGATATCAGTTGTACTTCATCTTTGGTTTTGTGTTTCCTAACAGTGAGTAATAAACTCAATTTTTCTCTATTTTAGGTCCTTTCTACATCATCAACAGACTTGATTTCCTATGTTTGTTTAATCTGATGTTCTACAACCATTGTGCTCGCTTGGGAAAAGAAGCTTTGAAACAAGTAAGCTCGAAATACCTGTCTTCAATGTCTTTTATCACATCAAGAAGGCGTTTCTGTACTAGCATTTCTATGTAATTTCGAAAAGTTTAGGTATACCTTATCTCTCCTGGCAGTTTGTAAATCTTCAATAGCTTATATAAACATATAAGGCACATTTTAAGCTTATGTAGACATATAAGGTGTTCCAATTGAATACTTAAGCTATTCCAATTAAGGAAATAGTTTAGGACAGCTCAAATCAGAAAAGATTTTTAATAAGTAGGAAAAATGTTTCTAATTTGAGCAATACGAAACATTTAGAAAACAAAAGAAAAAGTTAGAGTGATAATAGAACAAACTAGATTTATCTTGCTTGAAGATTTTCCAGATCATGCAACACCACTTCGAGATAGTGTTAGAAAATCTTTTCTTTCTAAAGGTCAGGTGATATTAAAGATATGTTTGCAAAAGAGTGCAATTCAGATAAGAGCAATTGTAAATATTCAGAAAATTGTAATTTTAATTGCCCTTATAGTCTATGTATCTAGATAAGTAAACTTACATGTAAATATAAATAAATGTTTTTTTTTTTTTTTAAATATGATTCAGCTTATTTTTGATACTTAATTGTTTTGTAGGGGTTCAAATAATCCAAATGGCATTTTTTAGTTAGGTCTTTTAGTTAAAAAGATGTAAAAATTACCTAGAAATACGAGTTATTATATAATTTAAAATTCTGCTCTTTTTAGATATATATATATAAAAGTATTTCCTGAAATAATAAGCTTTATTTTACTTGGTAATTTTGTCATTTCGTTATTTATCAAGATCCTTTATATGATATAACTTATACTTTTATCTTTAATATACGTTTTAAGATATCTACTGAAAGTAAAGAGACACTTTTAAGTAAGTTTTTTACTTGAAATATACTATTATAATTTTTCTAAATCATTACGATGCGCTTCAAAAATTTAAGAACAAAGTGTTTTATGTTATTTGAAAATATTTATTTTTTCTAATTTAGATATCATTTTCATAGGAACTATTGGAATTTCCCGTTACGAGTTGGAGAACTTTTAGATTAACCTGTTAATAATACTTATCATATTATTAACAGGTTAATATATGATAAGTATTAT
>JAPDSC010109616.1:438763-451380 GCA_026290005.1 Latrodectus geometricus
TTTTTGTGATATTGATACATGAAACATATAAAGGCTACTTATTCAAGCAGTTTATTCAAAACATTTATGTATCAGAATATTACATTTATAAAACATTTTAAACAAAAACTTCAATGTTTTAAATAAAATATAATTTTAAGTGAATAAAAATAACCATAAATATAAACCAGATCAATAACTTGTAATAAACCTATCATTTTAAAGAAAGGCATACTGCATTTAAGTCAGTATACTGTATGAGTGTATAAAGCTACAATTTTAGCAAGTATGTTTCATAATAAAAATGAATATAATTTCACAGATTGTTATTGGGTACATTGTGAAAATCAATATTTGGCATGAAGCAACTAACCAATTAGAAAAACAATATATAATGCTGTAAAACTATCCTTTAAACCAAAGAAAATGAATTAAGTGAAATTTTTATGGCTTATTATTGATCTAAATTACAATGTTGCAAGACAAGTTGTGAGTACAAAACAACAGTAGTCTTACACAAGCACATTCATATGATTAAATTAAATGAAGAATTTTATTTTGAAGTATAGTTCAAAATATATATTGATTCTGATCATTCAAATCAGCAATACATTGATGATTTGGATGTTTAGTGTGAAATTGTCAGTCATGTTTAATGGTCAAATGATATGGTGAATTTGCTTAAAATATTTTCATTCAATATTATCAGAGCAAGAATGCAGGTGACATGTGAACTGATAGTTGAAGCTTGGGCACAAGTATTCACTAAATCACCATGGTACTTGAATGTATTGGTCCCAGAACTGAAGCAAAACAAACTTTCAACAATAGTTACTTGAATGCTTTAGGATAAGGTAGTTGCACAAAGTAAGTCTGACTTGATGTATACATGTAGCTTATAAATTACTGTTTGTATCAAAATATAAATATCAGAATTTGATGGAACTTTTATAAGAAAAACAATTTGATTAATAAGAACTATTTCAGTCCCACATCAATGGTTTCACATTGATGTGTGACTGACATTAAAAAATCTAAAGAAATTGCTACTAAACTTGCAAGTAAAATTTATTCATATATAAATAGTTAATAGTACCTTTTTGCCACAATCTTACTTTTAAGAAATTGAGGAAAATTTGGTGATTTAGATAATAGAAGGAACAAATTTAGACATTTCCGATTATATGTATAGCATTTTCATAAAACTAATCAAGCAATTTTAACAAGTAAATCAATAATAACAAGCAATTTTAATCACTTTAAA
The DNA here is from genome assembly GCA_026290005.1 of Latrodectus geometricus. Lineage (NCBI taxonomy): Eukaryota > Metazoa > Arthropoda > Arachnida > Araneae > Theridiidae > Latrodectus > Latrodectus geometricus. The sequence continues at coordinate 440,007 of JAPDSC010109616.1, forward strand.
TTAACAGCTGTGGCCAGCAATTGTCAACAATTAACATGAAGTCATCTCTGATTGCTGCAGTGTAAGGGACTACAATAGGTCTGAGGATGTCATCCCTACATCAATGGAAATGTGTTCATAGACCATCATTCTACTGCCATCAAATCTGACACTTTAGTGCACAAATGCAGGATTGTTTCTAGTACCACACTGCCTTCAGATAAAAATAGCCAATCATCAGAATGGAGAGAAAAATGGGACTCATCAGAAAAAAGAATATTGTACCATTCATTTCTTTCTCAATCACATAGTTTGTTGTCTACTACTTGCAGGCACAATTGAGCTTTACTGTTAACATGACAAAAGCTTTTGGTTTTAAAGCATACAGTCCTACAGAGTTAAAGTTTTGGGACTATTTGTGACAAAACTTTGGGGGTTGATTTTCATTCAGCTAAATGACTTTGTTGAGACACCACAAACCTATTTCCTTTATTCTAATCTATATATCTTTTTTCTGATTCCATAAATCAATACTGGTCATATAAGTGGACCACAATTTTATGTACAGAATTTATGTTTACAATTTCAAACACTATATTATGAAAACTACATAATAATTTTTATAGACAAAAAACAATAAACTTTAGAAAAGAACTTTAACTAATTCTCCGGAATTCATAATGATTTGTTTTAATAAATACAAAAACTAAACAAGAAAAAATTGCTTGAATTTTTATCACGAAAGTTCTGATAAAATTGAGATTATATAAACATTTGAATTAGCAATAGAATCTATATAACACAAAATTTAAAAGTAATGAAACTGCATTTCATTAATAATTTCAATTTTACTCCTCAGTTAATATGCATAAAGAATGGCTAATTATAATTTGGTTATTATAATGTTTAATGTCATAAGAGAGATCCAATAATTTTATGCAGTAGTCCTGATATGAAGTTTAATAACTTAACATCAGGACTAATTTTAAAATACTTTGATATTTTATTTTTGACTTTTTTTTTTTTTTTTTTTTTTTTTTTCAAATTCATGACATTATTTTCTTGAAGCACTGAATAATTAAATAAAATAAATTAATTCAAATTAATTAGTTATCATTCCTATAAATTTAAAAATTTTTCAAAAATAAGCAAATACTACTGGTTGTCAATCAGATCAAGCAAATTTATTTTATTTATGACATATAGAATGAAAGGAGAAACAGAAATCTAAGGAAGATAATAAAGTAATACATTGATTTCTAAATATTTTAACAATACCTGTAACTGATCAGAAAGTTCAGTATTCTGTTTTTGTAAGTCTTTGTTTTCAGTCTCGATTTGCTGTCGAATGGAAGACGTTGGTTCTGATTCAATATTTGGCTCTGACATTTCTTCTTTAAGTACCATATATTCTATTTGATATGTGAGTAAAGTTTTTTCAACATCCATAGACAAAACCTACAATAATACACACAAATTAAAAAAAATTCTCATAAGAATAATAATAAATCAATATTTAAATTATAAGATTAATTGTTAGGATGGTGAGTAGAAAATTGTAAGACAAGAATATAATCTATTTCATTACACCCACAAAACTATAATATTGAATTTTATGAAAATATGCAATGCATTTATTAACATAGTTCTTTTTTTTTCTTTTTCATCTAAATAAGTTTTCACCATCTTGCCCTTTTAAACACCATTGATTCCATCTTCAAGTTAGAAATCTATTTCAATGTTATCAAACCATTTAATGTGTAGTCGGCCTCTTTCAGGATCCATCTAGTTTAGAAAAAGTCACATTTTTTATTGGTTTGCTGTTGTTTGATCTATAGAGGTGACCTAGAAATCTAATGTAATCAGTTTTAATGACATGAATGATATATCTAACTGCTTATACAATTTCTTATAAATCTCGAAATTGTAAAGGGTGCACAACCATTGTTTTATTAACAGAATTAATAATGTTTATTTTCTTAGAGAAACAACAGTTACAACTCAATGATAATTATGAATAAATATTTTCTGAACTGGAATTTCTTTTTAAAAACTGGAAATAAAATTAAACAGAAAAATGTATGAAACACATTGATATTATATGCAACCAATATTTTATAGGAATCAACTATTTTATATTATACCTTTTTATAATACTATCCTTTTAATCAGTCATGATTCTTAATTAAATAAATTTATAAAAATCGTTATTTGGTTTGTCTGACAAGTTTTTTTTCCAGGGTTAAATTCAGAAAGACTGCCAAAACGGAAATAAAGAATGAATTAAAATGTTGGTTCCTGGCTAATTTAAAATAAAAGCCATTTCATTTCAAAATTTAGATTACAAGGTTTAGAATTAATTTAAATCATAATTAACATTGATTTGAATTCCATGGGAAATTGCTTATGCCATTACATAATAACTTTTTTTGAAATTATGTAATAATATTTTTGCTTTAAAAACAAAGATTTTAGTTTTTTTCCCCCTCGTTTTAAAATTGACACCTACAAGTAGCTGCAGGTAATAAAAAAAACTTATAGAATTAAATATTCCTTTTTATACATTACAAAAGTATAATTAAAAATATTATTACAATATTCCATAACTAAAGGAAATTTTCAAGCATTCAACACCTTATTTGAATTATTTAAAATTATTTTTACTTAAGATTTGATTTCATGAGACAACTTAGCATTTTGTAAAAAGTTAAATATCGTTTGTAAGTAAATTGCACACAACATTTTATAAGTAAATATTGTTATTTTTTCTAAATCGTAATTTTCCTCTAACGAATTTTAGAAAAATTATGAATTCAATTGGAAGCTAAGGTTCAATGTATATTAAAATAAAGTTAATTCACATTGTAACACATAATTTCAATTAATGCCAATTAAAGTATTAAATAAAATAATTGGTAAAAATATAATAATTAAAACTTTAAAAAATCCAATAACTGTATAACAAAATAAAAAAATATTATGTAAAAAATATATTTAAATACTTATTGTATATAAACTTAAAAGAAAATAAATGTGGTTAATTAAAATTGAAAAAAAATGAAATATTTTTTAAAAAAATTAAAAATTATGAAAAACAAATTCATACACACAAACTTACAAAATACTATAGAATATTTTTAAAGAATTTAAATTTGTATTAAAATGCATTGTAATACTATCTTCTAATAACATTTATTTAGGACTCAAACAATTAATCACTTTCACTGGAAAGACGTGCCACGCACGTTGTAATGCCTTTGTCACAGAATCGTCAATGACGAGGTATGTATGTTTTCATTATATACATATATAATGATATTCTATATAACAACGAGTTATTCTGGACTGTTCCAGTACACACATCATTGAATTCTTTGCCAGCGCAAGTGGTTAAAAAATATTATAATACATTTGGTTTTCGTTTAGTTGCTATGCATTTCCTTGAGAATTGTAATAATTTTTTCATTCATGATCTTTAATTTAATAAATCTATAAAAATCTTTATTTGGTTTGTCTGACAAGTATGTATTTATTGAATTTTATCAAACAGTTTTACCAAGATAATTTTCCTTAAGCTTCTTTTACACTGTCTTAAAAAGCACATTGTTTATAAGACACAGAAAAAAAAAATAAATAAAGCTTTTGAAATTAGCACCAGGTTTTATGATTTCTCAGATTTCTATCGGTGGATTAACATTTGTCATAATTAGTCTATATTTATGATTTAAAGAAAGATTAGCCAAATTCAAACTATTACACAGTATTTTCTCCAATATCCATGAAATATTAATTTTATAATCCTTTATTAAATCATCAACCAAGGAATTGAATGGATTGTCTTTCATACCAAAAGTAACAATTTGTAGGTTTACTGTGTTCAATTTATGATGACAATATACAGAACACAAATATTGAAGAAAGTAATCCATTTTCTCTTCAGAAGATTGTGATGGCAATTTCTAAAAAGATAACTAATCATAATTGAAATTATTTGTGAACGATTTATCTAGTGGAAAAGTGAAGCTAAATATGTTTAAAATTTTTATACACAAGTAAGGTTAACAGATTAAAATTTATTCAAAGATAATAAATGGAAATGAGACAATCTTTGTTCATGAGTGTCTGCATGTGTACACATATTATATATAGTATTAGTTACCTGATCAAGAACTTTTTCCATTCCAACATGACCACTAGAAGGCAATGTGGTTTTCAGGAAAGAGACTATTGATTCAAATGAGTTGCATTTCAATATCTGAGCTTGGTGGACTTTAAGTAACAATGCAGAAACTTTGAAGAGAACAGATAGTCCTTGGAGAAATAGCATATCTAAAAACAGCAAGCCAAGACTTAAAATTCAGAAACATTTTATTTAAGAATGAAAATGATTTGTAAATAAAAATTACCTAGAAGACGAGCAACAAAACCAATAGGAAAATGGGAAGCAAATACAGTAAGAAACCAGGGAGCAGCATACAGCATAGGAGAAACTTCATATTTGTCAAACAATTCATGAATTTCTGGTACAGTGTTTTGAATTAGTCGAGCTAATTGATACATTTGTACCTGTAAAAATGAGCTTAATTTAGAATTATAAATTTAAGTATTCAACGGAAATTAAAAGATTTGGGAAAGATTCAATTTGATAAGAAGTAATTCATTGTTTCAATATAATTAATTTCAGCAGTATAAAATACCTGTAATGCTGCCATGTCAGATTTATATTGGTGTCGAAGTCCTAAAGTGAACATGATGTGTTTCATAGCTTGAAAGGCTTTTTCTTCATCAAGCTAAAAAATAATGAATTTACTAGATTTTTTTAGAACATTAGTAAAATGCATGTAAAAATTATTAAATAATTCAGTTTCTAAACAAATAATATTTAATAACTAGTTTTATATTAAATACTTATATTCCTGAGTTTTACTTTAAAAATTGCCATACAGTGTTTTACTAGCAAAATTTTAGAAAATTTTGCTGGCTGAACCATAATTTCTAACCACTTAAAAATATTTTAATGAATGATAACATACATTTTACATGAAAAAACTGATTAACAAAAAAATTTTATTACATAAATTATCTGAATAGGAATTCAAATTATTTGAATGAAGAGCTAGAAAAACAATTTTAAAAAGTATCCATTTATAACATTTTTAAATGAAACATATTACATTAAAAAATTAAATTGAGAATACAATATACTTTTTTTTCAAATAATTCACTACAATTTTCATGCAACATTTATTGCCTAAATGTTTTGATAAATTTATAGCTTTAAACATACCCTTTAAAATAGAACCTAAAAATTATGTAATTGGTTTTATCTTTCGTTAATTCATGTTGCTAAAATGTATCAAATTAAATTTGCACTTACATGTAATAATAAGACTCCTCCCAAGAAACTAAGTCCCTGACAATAACCAACTTCTTCATCAACAACTGAATAGGCTTTCAATAGGCTAAACAAGGATAACTGTCCTGATCCCAAAACTTGTTTAAAATAAGGATGTCCAGGATAAGTGCGACCTGGAAATAAATTTCTTCAATTATTTTTTTTACTTTAGGTTATTTACAAATAGATAAAAATACATATATATTATTTTATTAGAAGTATTTTCAAATTCCATCATAATAATTTTCCTTTTTCAATAAAAGGATAAATAGGGAATACAAACAGTAGTTGATAGCATGACAAACTCTTTAGAAAATTCACTATATTTTTATGGTAATGTAATAGGTATTCATATTCCTTTGTTAATTATATAAAGCTTACAATGATCATGAGATCTTCATTTAAGTTTCAATTCGAAAAATACAAAACAGTTTTTTTTATCTGAATATAAATAGAAATTCCTTCAATTATAAAATACACTGGTTCTTGATATAACACATAAAAAAGAAATAACACAGCAAAGATTCAGGAATTTTTATAAGTTTTATTGATAAGATAAAATCATCAAATTAAAATTAAGTATTTAATATCCTTGTTAATGTCTACAAACAATATGGAATCTATGGAATATGGGAAAAAAATATGGAATCACAGGAAAAAATCTATGGAATCATCAATACCTAACATTGAATCTAAGTACACACAGAATATGGAATCTCTGTATCTTACATAACATTTTTATAAAATTGTAAATAATTTGTAATTTTATAACTATAAAGATAAATATATAATAAACGAACTACAACATAAAACTTAATTATATTAGTCTTATTTTTTTTAAATGCATAAGCCCTGCATTAAAAATTGTTGAAAATTTAATATCTCAGAAGGAGTAGAATGATCTTCATTTTAAATTAGATGTTTTTCAGATTACGAAAAATTTAGACAGTACATTTCTAATTAAAAAAAAGATGAATATTTTTCCTCTATTTCTAAGGATTATTGTTTATATTATGTGAAATACTCTTGAGGATATATTTTAATAACAGATTTTCATTGATACTAATCTCATATACTAATATTGTATAAAAATGTTAGGTTTACGCATATTTTGATAAGTAAGGAACTAAATCATCAAATACATAACTTTTTTTTATAAAGAAATTACTCCTCAGGAAATATCACCATTCAGGACCAATGTTTGATTTACAATGATCCAATGCTTAGATGAATATAGTTTTGTTTGTACAACAATATTACAGAGATTTCAAATGATGCAAAGCTATTTACAGAGCCTTTATTAATTTAATGCGCAATAGTGAGTAAAAAAAAATATTATAAAAAATGCTATCCAAGTGATTAAGATTTGATCATGCAGTTAGTCAAATACAAAATATAATAGTACATAATGAATACAGATTTTTTTTATTCCAAGCACATAAGACAAAAAAGGTTCTTTATTGATATACATGAGGAAGAATTTGTGATTAAGGTTGAATCACAGCAGCTTAAAAAATATATGTATATTTTAAATAATGCATTTTCTTTCAGATAGTAACTTCAAAGTTTTTTTTTTTTCTGATCAAGACTATCATTAGTACAGAATTAGAAAATTTGCATTAAGATAAAAAAAATAAATAAAATAAAAAAAAAACCTTTTTCTTTTTAAATGTATTTACAATTATATACCACTTTTTATATTACAGTAGTTAATATAATTCTGTACTTCATAATAATTCTGAAGAATGAGGAAAATCAATAATACATATTCAAATACAAATATATATTTCATAAGAATATAGCTGTCAAAATAACAATGAATCTAATGAAGAAAAGTACTCGGCACAACTTACTTATTATCAATTTATATGATAAGATACCTAAGATTTCATGACAAGCTGTAGAATATACCATAATGTATGTATTGCAATTTATGAGAATATAAGAAATTATTCATAAGAAACTAATAAATTTTATAAAAAGATTAAAGTTTTAAACTAATAAATTAATATTTTGATGTAACTTATACTGGTCCTATACATATCTGGTTTTAATATAAATGAGAATCAGATTAATATTTACTTTGTTTTGTTATTTGAATTATTTTAAGGAATTAAATATCAAGAATCTCAATGTGGTTCTGAATCCTGATCAATCTTTCCTCAATGCTCGATTTTCAGGTATATTACACTTAAGAACTCACAAGTATGGACAAATAGATAGCATTAGATAATTCTTAGTTCTTTTGGAAAAATCAGTATAAATTAATTAGTAATAAAAACTAGTTAAAAAACTAAAAACGAGAACAGCAATATCAATAGAAACAATATGTTTTAATATTGAAGCACTCTTTTATGTTTTAATATTGAAGCAACTCTTAAACATTGCTCCATTTAAAAAATGTGTTTAATTAATATTTTAAATTATAAATTATTTCTCAGTGAAAAATGATATATTCTTTATATATAAAGTAAGTTATTGGTGCATATGTCTTATTATCAAAAGTAGCTAGTTGAATGCATATAAGGAATTAATTTAAACAAGATTTATTTAAATGATAAGATGTTTGTATATTAAAAAATAATCAGAATCACAACTGTTTAAATAAATTCTAAATATTAAGCAATTAATTATCACATCAGTTCTTACCAATATCAACTAAAATAGCATGCTGATAAGGTGTTAATTTCCGTAAAAGATCATTATATGATGTATTGTCAACAGGTGGACACTTTCGAGACTTGGAATATTTATCAGCTAAAAAGAGCCATATTTCTCCTCTCTTTTTCCTAGGCACGCCTATTGAGATGAGAAAACAAAATCACAAAAAATTAATGTATCTTCAAGAAATATAAAGATAAGAAAAATCTCAATCATTAAAAACTTAACAGAAAAGAGGATTACCGTATCTAACTGCAGCCTCTAACTGATCATAACTTCCTTCAGATGAGAATACTTCCTCCCATTTTTTAACAGAATCATTTGGACAAGGGGAGATCACTTCATAATCCAATTTTAAATGCTTTTCCAATATTTTATCTTGTTTCACTGTTAGTAAGTAATCGAAAAAATATTTGATGACAGAAAAATAAAGAAAATAACATCAAATTCATCATAACATATAAGCAGTAAGATATATGTATATAAAATTATTTTAGATAAACAAACAGTAATATTAAAAAATCCAGTTAACCTTTAAAAAGTATTTTCATGCATATTTGATATAAGCATATAAGTGCACACCCATTTAATGTATAAGAGCAACACATATGGAGTGTAAAGAGATACCACCAAAGTCTAATCTTAATGGTGTTTCAATATTTAAGCAATTCTTATAAATATAATTAGTTTAATGCAATTTTTCTTTATTATTTTCTATGAATTTTTTATACCATATGTACAGTAAATTTATCAACATTTTGATTTTTTTTTAATATTATAACACTATTAGAAACTAGCATTATTAAAATAATTACATTTTTAGTAATTTTAAAAGATAAATACTTATCTGATAAATGTTTTAATGTTCTTGGATTATTTTTCTGTGAAATGATAATTAAAAAAACATACTTGATTAAAAATATAATGTATAAGAAATAAAATACTGAAAATAAGTTTGATGCTGTGGTATTAAATGCTTTAAATTTAAATTAAAATATTTAATAACATACTAAGTATAAAATTAAAATTGTATTTCACTTTTATTTTAACATATTCAGTTATTTACTTATTTAAGGATAAACATACTGAAAAAATTATAACTTTTTTGCAACTACAGGAAGAATTTTTTACCTTAACAAAAAAATTGGTACTGAAATTGAAATACAAGGCATGTTGTGAAAAGGATATTTTTTTTATACATATATACTCCAGAAAATTTGCTTACTTTGATAAAGAGTAGAAATATATACATAATTTATCAAATGAATACATGAATTAGCATCTGAACTTTATGTTCAATTGCATTTTACTTATGCAATGATCTCACCTTCAAAATTGAAAATAAAAAATAACTATTCTTAGATTTAATATTTGTCAAGAATAAGTTACTAAGTATTTTATTTATAAAATTCAAACTAGTTAAAAACCTAAATTATGATATTAGAAAGGAATTTTCTGCAAATAGGGGAAAAAAAATAGGATTAATTAGTATCACAAATTGCAAGTCAAAGCTAAGACTCAAATTGCATACGTAAATATTGTTGCATAAGAAAAACATTTTTCACATAAATATATTAAAAAAAATTTTTTCTTTGATTTGAAAAAGGTTTTTGGCAAACATTTATTTTTTTTCCTCAAAATATCAATTTATGCAATGCAGTAAATAACAAATTGTAATAATTTATAATAAAGCAATGCTTTGCAACCTCATACGAGTGATTTCTAGCATAATCAGCAATTCAATATGTTTCAAAATTCTTTTAAAAAGTTCCATCCATTAATCTTTACTTTTCAAATTAAGTATGTTAATAGAAAAAAATAAATATTATAATTAGTCTCTTCATCATGTTAGGATCAGATAATACATATCTGATTATATTCAAATCATTTTAAAAGGACAATATCAGAAACTTATTCAAGTAATTATGTGCAAAGATTGTAAAGGATGGTTTTTAAATATATTGTAGATTGTCTTAAATGCTAGATAATCACACAAAATATTTCATTTAAAGTAAATTGATTTTCATCAAGTTTTTTAATTATGTTTTAAATAGCTTTAGAATTGAATAGTGAGGTATAAGTGGTGATCTAGAATTAAATCCTTAATATTTTAGGAGACATTGTCTGATATAACTGGGAAAAGCTCAACACCAATTACATTCTTAATTGCATCCCAAGATTTGAAGAACAGGTAAATCAATCATTCAGTTAAGAACAAGTAAATCAGTCAATGAAGAACAAGCAAATCAAAAAGTGTAAAATGATAATCACATCAACTTGCTAGAAATATTTTAATGAAATATATACATTAACATATAATTTACACATATCAAAAAGATAATTTATTAAAATATTATCAATTTAAAAATTAAACATAACTATGATTTGAAAATTAGAAGAAAAAAGGAATTAAATAGACAAAATTGGAAGCTATTTGGAAAAACTGGTAGAATTGACAAATATGAAAAATCAATAGTGACCTATTGCTCACAGAATCATGTAATTTATTTATAGTTTAATAAACTATTAATCAAATAAATAAACTAAAAAGTGTATCATAATGTATTTGATTAAGATAATCAAAGCTTAAGTATATTTTCCTTGTTAAATAAAAAGCAAATAAAAATTAATGAAACACTTGCATTTCAATTTTTTCTGTTCTCTTTCCAATCGTATCAATATGATTTGTTCCATTATAGCTTTCTTCCATAGAGCTTTCAGATGCGAAGAGGAATGCTTTGGAGGCTCAATTCGCTTCTCTTCAGAAACTTCACCTAAGCAAAATCAAGCAAATTCTTATAACACTATAAAACAATTATTAAAGTTTGGTATAAAATGGACAAAAAACTATAGTTATTTTACGTAAAAGTATAAATCAAAGATTTTATTACCAAATACAATATCTTTGGTATATGGTTTTTGAACTCGATTGAAAAGCATTTTTCTCCAAGAACCTTTGGAACCATGATGTTCTTTTATTTCTTTCAAAGGAAATGCTCCTTTCTTTGAGCCAACTCTTAAAAATCTAGAAATATTATATTATTTTAAATACTGCCAATTATATATTTATATGGTGCATTGTGTCCTTCAAAGTTATATTATTCCCATAACATAAAACTAATTTAATAAACAAAACTAAAAAATGTATTTCCGATTAATTCATGATGTTTAAATATTTTATGAAATACTATAGCTTGTTAACTATATGTTTTAAAGTATGGTTTCAGCAAAAAATTAAGAGAACAAAAGTTTAAATTTTAGTATTAAATAAATCATAAAAATGAATCAAAATTAAACCAATAATAATTTTTTTAAATTTGACGAGGAAAACTTCAATTA